>QDEB01033088.1:16916-48704 GCA_004193795.1 Asbolus verrucosus | reverse complement strand
ACTAGATTATGGTAATAAGAGCAGATACAAAAATACTCCTTCAGATTCTTTATTTTATTTTTAATATATTTCAAAAATACATTGACATTACATACATATATTTAAATATTCATAGTAATACAATAATAATAGTATTAAAATAATGTCTGTTCCATCTATATCGACAATCACTATTAATAAAGTTAGTATTTATTTATACTTCTTTCTCGTTTTATTAAGACGACACTTTAAGGCCTTTTTTCTAGATAATCTATGACACGAACACTTTATGAACATTTATTACTTTAATTTGAAATTTAGAAGGAAGTATGATATTTTTAGTCTTAATGTGTCTTATTTAAGGCGTCGGAAAATGACTATTATAGGCCTACGAGTTAGAATAATTTTTAGTCACATTATAGCTGGAACCGACAATATCTACTTACTGGAGTCTTCATTCTCAATGTTTCGTAGAGAGAACTTTTCAAAATTTTTTAAAATACATAACACAGATATAAAATAGACACTTTTAACAATATATTTTAACAAACATGGAGTGCTGCAATTGATTTAATTACACGTACAGTAAGTATAGAGAAGCTTAAAATGCAAACAGTAGAGGAAACCCGTTTAAAGAGAGAACATTGAAGATAAAATTAGTGAAGCGTTTTACATTGAGTTTTTAAGCCATCTGCTCGTATTTGGCTTTATTAATAACACTCGCCAGGCAGCAAGATAAAACCACCCCAACTAGAGGGAAAAACGCTATTCCAACCGCTGCGCCGGCAACGATTCCTATATTAGCATTAAGAAAATCGACCACCTTGTCGTAACATCCCTAAAAAATTCTTGTGAAATTAACGATATCGTGCTCATTAAATGAAATGTACCTGTTTGTAAATTTCTTCGGGATCTCCTACGTTGCAGTTTTCTTGAATGCAGCAAGACGAAGGAATGGGAAGTGATGGTTTCAAATTTAACCAATCTTCATATCCGTGGTTTCCACAACAGTGAAGCTATTAATAAGAACCAATTATTGTAATGCTCAATAAAGTACATATCAGTTCCATTGTTAAAGAAAATACGTCTATATAACTCTAAACGTTATGCATTAATTCTCAATTATTGCTATTGTTTACGTAATTGTTGTTATGATTAATTCATAACACGAGTTGAATAACCTTAAGGGCATTGAATGCTATGGTGTGGATGTCAGCCGGCTTTCTGATATACTCACTGTTTCCTGTACGAGATCAAAATCGGCAGCAAGGTGTGTGCTATCGTTACGGTAGCTGACCATCGCTTGAGTGAGGCCTTTGTCAAAGCCTTCGGTCAATTTTGTGCGATATGCGAAGATCGATATACCAGCACCCAGTTCCAAGACGAAAATTATCGCCAGAAAGGCACCATACTAAAATGGAAATCGGAGTGCTATTAATTAGTTTATGTAAACATGGTTGGACAACAACTTAAGTAATGGTCAGTAAGTTGTTCAACCAAAGAAAACCAACAATATTAATAGCAAATATTATCTGCGAAATAAGGAACAACCTGGCGGAAGTAGCCAATTTGTAGATAAAGCGAAGCAGAATCGTCAGTTTAATTGTTCCCAATGTTTTTTTATTACTATTTCGAAACTTCCACTTGGAAAAAATTGCACGGATGAGGATGTACGAAAGGCGAAATTATGCAAATATTTTCTTTCCGTTATAATAGCGATTTTAGCTCGAGTAATCTTCGCTGTTTAAAATAGCAATAAATCATTTTATTCGATGATTTTGCTTTTATGGCCAATTCACAATTCTTCGACAACTATTTGACACGTAATTAAGTGTTGGCGTAAACTTACTACGTATAAAAGGACAGGCTGGCCCTTTACGGTACAACAACAAGCCAAAGAACCGATGAGAATTATTAAAGATCCTGTTCCAATCAGCACATAAGGAGCTGTGCCTGAGAACTCGGTGCTCATCTCCATATATTTGTACAACTCTACCTCCATCCATATTCCAATGGCCAAAATAGCAATACCAGAAATCTAAAGAGCAAAACAAATAAAGTGTATTCTGGTTCCTCCACCAGTTTAATAATGATAACAATAATTAGTCTTGTAGCTATGTCGCCATATGGCCTTCTACAAGAGTAAATGCACATATCAAGTTCATTAGTTCAGTAAGATAACGACGCAACAGAATTCTTATTGTGGTGCAACAGATGTTACTTACCCAGAAGACGAAATTGAAAATCATCAGAAGGCTCTTCATGCAAGCCATGGCCGCGACAGTTTGTAAATGTTTACTCATTGTTAAAATTTCTTTATATCAAAAGATTCTAGACTACAATAGGTATAGTTAATGGACCGTGGATATGTGTGTTGTTATATTTAAAGCAAATCAGTACTTCTTATCAACATGTAAACCCGCGTAGCACACCAGCACGTTAGTGAACTACTCGGCGTCAAGAGGAAAATTTCTGATACGTTTACAAGGTGAATGTTGAACGCTTCACTGAAAAAGAAATTTTTTTTTAAATATTTATAATAAAAATTTAACCATAGCAAATTACGCGCAGCAGACGCCTGTCGAATACGATTTCACGCCGTTTTGTCAAATTTAGGAGAAAATAAATCCGACGTCGGTTCCTTCCGACTGGAGACTGCCATGTAATTGTGGTAAACATGAGACCGATCGATCCCGACGCAAGGCGTCTACGCTACAGGTTGCTATGCGTCATCATATTGTGTAATTTTATTTATACGTATTAAAAAATACAAAATAAATGGTTAACAATTACCTCCAAAGTTGCGTCTTGTGTCATTACCCAAGTTCCTGGCCATGGTTCTGGGAAAAGAATACCATTATAAGAAATCACATGAGAATTTTGTTGCAAATAGTTTTTATTGACGCTGTCACAAGACAACCATCAAAAATACATTATTAAAACGGTATCTAAAATCGGACGTAAATCATTTGAGATAATGGGTTAATTTTGAGTCAAATATAACAATTAGAATGGGATCCGTTATGACCGAAGCCGGTTACAATACAGTGTTGTTATAAATTTTGATTAAGGACAATAATTTTTAATTTTATGGCTGTATTCAAAAAAGTTGTTGACTGCTCATCACTGTGATCAATCATCATGCAAACTACAATAAAAAAACACTATAAACTTCTTTAAATTAGCAAAGATTGTGTGCAATTTTACGGCGATTAGGAAACAAGCCAAGTGGTAGGTAAAAAAACCTTGGGAATATTTACAAAAAATATTTCGGCTGTTTCACTCTTTCTTCCGGAATTCCGACTACGTTTTTATCTATTCTATATCAAAATGATTTGTAATAAATAATCTCGCCCTTGATAAAAATAGAATAATTACGAATACTGAAGAGCTCGGTTATCAGTAGATACCTACATTAATTAAAATGAGTATTACAATTATGAATTTGAGAAAACTGAAAGTGTGAAATATTTTGGTAGCAACAAGAAGATATTATCAACACTCGTGGAAAAGTATGCGGCTGATTATCATCGCCGTGTGTACGGTAATATGCTTCATGGTATCTTACAAACGCAGTTAAAAGTAGGTATAGATTTTAAATCATCTGACCATTTTCCATATTTTTTTGGATGTAGTATATCATCCGATGTGTAGCTATCACTACACAAGATTTATTCCTTCGTTTTTATTTAAAAAAAATTTTTACGTCTCTGATCAAAGACTATTTATTTAATTGTACGTAATTACAGCAAAATTTCTAAATAAATAAGAGCTGGAATTTATACCAAATCATTGTTTATGACTGCAGTAAAATTATAAAACAATTTGCTATTTCTGCGAAATAATTAGTTAAATATAGATATTGTTCAGAGAGAAATAAATTTCATATAGCGTTTACTTTTATTTGCATTTTTATACACTTAAATTATACTCCGTCAATTTTAAATTATATTATTTAGTCAACTGGAAATTCAGACAGCTTTTAAGCAACAATTTTATCTATGTATTCTTTATATTATATTATAATTTTATTAAAAAAAATTGATTGTTACGTCAAAATGGGAAAATTATTATATTTGACATGCTGAATAGTTTTTTCTTATAACTGTAAACAATAAATCCTTAGCTACTGAAGATTTAGCAGAAATGCTATATATGTAATTTCAAAACTTATTTCTGTTAGAAAGAGTTAAAAATGTGGTGGAAAAAACGAATTATACTGGACAAGTAAGTAAAAATACTTGAAGTTGTCAACAAAGAGAAATTATGTTTGATGACAACAAAAATACATGTGTCTAAAGCATTAATGGCTTATTTTGGTGTAAATCTTAATAAAATTAAGGTTTATGATGACAGTTGCGAATGTGAATGCTGGAATATAGGTTCTCAATTGATGTTAATGGATCAGACATATTGTTTATGGTTGTTGCTATAAAATCTGTTTTATTTATTCAAAATGAAATTTGATCTCTCATAATTTTATTTACATTACATACAACAAATATTAATTTAATGAATATTTCCTGCATTTACAAGACGATTCTTTCCTATCACTATATTAAGATTTTGAATTTTAAACAAAGTATTAGAAAAAATATAAGGAACAAAATCGTACACCTCATGTAACTAGCGTAAGTTGTCTCTTAATTTTGAACCATTAAAGAGAAAACAAACCATTTTGTAAATAAATCAATACCTTCTAAACGTCGTATTCGACACATTGACTCCATAAATTTAAAAATATTAAGTGACTTTTTATGTTTTCGCAAGTATAATGTATCAAGACATTAACTTGCAAATTTGCAAACATTAATTCTTGTTTACATTTTTCTTTAAAGTCAAAGGCAAGAGAGGTAAATGAAAATGGAAAAATCGAAAAGCACAAAATCACTTCTCCACAAAATGTATTTAAAAAAAATAAAACCTTATCAATATTTGCATTTCATTCTTTTATCTCCATTGCAGGAAAATCTAGCTTAAAAAAACAATATCCACCTATTATAATTTTCTCAATTTCACGATAGTTGCACCATTTTTAAAGATAGGTGAAAACTGGTATCTTTTTTAACATTTTTGAAATACATTAAAGCCTAATTTTCAAAAATTAAAAAATCGAAGAGGTTCTATTGTATGGAAAAATTTTCTAATTTCTTCATAAAAATTGTTTCATTTAATCCATAGTTGACATTATCAAATGCAGGTATAAATTATTACAAGATTTTTAAATTATGGAAACCATATAAATTGTTTAATTTTATTTGTAAAAATTTGGAAGCCACTTCATGAGAAAATTTCATCTTGAGGGATTAGTTATATTATTCTTAAGGTTAGAATACATTTTATAATAAAGTGTCCGTCACTGTCAGCCTAAAATATGATATATAAATAAATTAATCACCTATGTTAACCGAGGCATAACATTTGTTACGTTACAGGATTATTGATTAAAGTTTATATAAATAACTGGATGTCCAATTTTTCAGATATAAAAGGAGAAAATAAAATATTTCTCACTCTCAAATAATTCTCAGAAGGCTGAAGGAATTGCAAGAAGTCAGTTTTTCTATTCAAAAATAGAAGAATACAACTACAACATAAAAAATATATGTAAAATGGGCTCATGTATTTGAGCCAAGTATTTGTTCTCGAAAACAATTTTAAATGCTTCAGAATATTGTTTTTATCCCTCTATAGAAACTTTTATTATACACTAACGTAAAAATAAATCTTCCATTTTTTTATCTTATTGTTAGTAAAATTTAATTTAAGATGTTTGGAAACTTTACATTTTTAAACCTACTTTACCCATAATCCATTTTTTATTAGGTAAACAGTGTTAACGGCAAAAATTAAAATCGACTTGAGAGTTTCTTTATATCTATAACATTAATTGAAAAACTTTTAAATATTTTGAAAAACAAGAAATGAAGCATAATAATAATATAATGTATGTACCAAGATCTACTAACAAAAAACTATTGACCTTTCTTAACTTTCAAAATATCAACAAAAATTAACATGTTATTATTTTTGAAAATAGTATAGGTATCTTTTATGAGTGATAGACAAGAATACTATTTACCCAGAATTAACAAGGTCTTCCGTTCCACCTAGATGATCGCTTCTGTCGGTATTACTAAAAATTATACCTTGTATAATATACATTTATATTTATTGTTGTCGACAAAAGCGTAATATATTATTAACATGTGATCAACATAAAAGAGATGGATTAATGTTAGAAAACAATTCTCAGAGCCAATGTTTATCTCGTTTTTTGTTGAACATATTGTTTAATTTCTATAAAGCTTTCCTCAGTTTTTCAAAACTTTCTTAAGCACATTGTAAGTATTGTTTTGCAGTTTTATCAATTTCTGTACAGTTACTCTACACTCTGGTGGCGGAAATGCAAAGAAAATAATTCCCACTTTTTTATTTGATCCTATAAAGTTTTTTACAGTAAATTAGATCTTATTTATGTTAATCCGATTTTACGTTAACGATGACATGCATTTTTATTGTTGATGCTTTACAATGATTAAATTAAAATATGAATTGCTATTTTACGAAGTTATTAGTTAGTTACAGTATCTACCATATAGCTATAAACATAAAAAAGATCATCATTATTAGTTCAATTATTACGGTATAACAATCATTTTAAATACATAATGGTAAAAACAAAAATAATCATAAAACAAATATAACATTTTTCGATTAAATGTTTCTTACGAAGCTAAAACCTTTCATTAAAGTTCAGTAACTCGAAGAGAGTATCTTTAGAAATTTATAAGCTCGTATATCCCTTAGGAGCAATTATTTAACGATTTTAACAGAACTTAATAACGACCTGTATAATATGAAGAGCACTCTTAATTTATCCGTACTTTGTTTTCTTTGTAATTATATATAATAATTTTTTACCTTGTTTCAGGCTTTGACTCTTGTAATAAGTTATGTATTTAATGTAGATATTGTCCGGCGACGTATGAAGGTTTTTTCTTTTTTGTTGTAAAATCATTTACTTATTTGCTTTTCTTATCCATTGCAAACGCGACCCCCGACAGGTTTTACTTCCTGCAATAAAAAGCGGTATCTGTACAATTGTGGTTAACCAAGGTATTATCGTATATTTCATTGTTCGTTGTCAACGACAGCAATTTTTATCAGTTAACTCAATAAGAGAGCATGAAGAAATTCTATTACGTTTCAGATATTGCTCGTATTGTTCCTGCCGAGGTTTTTTCTTGCAAAGAGGTGAATGGTTATCTCGGCAGATGTTGCACAAATTGCTCAATACTCTCTCTAACCTACTACTTATTCTTTATTAAAAATAAAGACGTGCTGTAAAGCAAACTTTAATTTTAGTTTGCATGCAATTTAGTGGGAATATTCAGTATGTAGCATAACTGCCATAACGGTAGCTCTTGGTTTCTCGATTGAACACTATGCGGTAAAAGGTAACGTAAAACGATAAAACTAGTAAATAAGTTACTGGTTTCTAACAGAACCAACTTTTTTCTCGGGACACTCCATTAAAACGTCTTTAAAATTAAACACGCTAATGAATCTGGTCAAGCGTCATACAAGGAAGCGTTTAGTTTCTTGCAAACACGCACTAAAAGAATCCATTGTACAGCAAAAATATGTTGACTAAGGTTTTGTTGACTTGGATCTGACGAGGAGTGTAGAAATGTGAAATCATTACAATGCACCATCCTATTGCCAAACAATCGCAAGCAACAATGCGTGTTTCCGTTTCCAGCTTGAAAAGCTCGGAAATTAACTTTAGTTATTTCCGAAAACTATTTACAAACAAACCCATTAAAAAAATATTCCAAAACTCACTTCTAACCCATATTGGCAAATGCAAGGGCATTTTTTATGGTTGTTGCCACTATCACGCACACTTATTAATACAGTTTTTCCACGATGTGCTGTTAGTGTTAATTAGTGAATTGCTAGGAAACTTCTTGGAGTCTCTCAGGCAATTATGAAGGAATCACGGAAGATGACTTCCGTAAGTTATTAAAACCTTAAATAGTTATTTAGCTGTTAACCGTAATAACGCTTGTCAAGTTTTAATTATTGCATCAGATCGTTTAGGCAGATGAAGTGACAAGGATAATAACCACCTCATATTCTGCGTGATATTAAGAACACTAAAGAGGCAGCCAAAGAGCGTGAAGAATTACGTTTTTACATTAAAATTTTATTTAATTAGTTTTTAACGTACCGCTAACTCATAAGTTAAAAATTAGAAAAAGTTGATTGCCGGTACTGCTCGACCACTTACGGGGCTCTAATTTTTGTAATGAATGAAACTGGAATTTGAATTTAATTGCTGCAAAATACTATTTGCCTACCATTAGCGTCGCATAAAATTACTACCATATTCAAAACTTCTAACTGTAATAAATAATAATGTAACAGTAACCATTAATCAATATTCTATTTAAAAAAAGGCCAAGGTCATATAATTATCATACAATTATTGCTACTTAATTAAGGTATTATCCGCTTTTCTTGTAGAGTTCAGTTCACTTACCATTTACATATTTACAATCAGCAGATACAGTTTTTTTAATTATCACAATAATCTTGCTACCGTAGCCGATTGTAACAGTTTTCAAAAATCGAAACAAAATTTTGCGTCATTACATTGTCATTACTCCTGAAAAAAACACGAACAGATTTCAGCTGCCACACACTTTCAGTTTTCAGTAGCATGTTATGTAGAGTTTCCGCCCAACGTTGCATAACTAATTTTTCAAGATAATAACCAATTTGAAAGTGCTAATGAGATTAGATATGGCAATTATTTTCTTTGAACTGGAATATTGATTGTGGAGCAAATTTATTTATTATAAATGAAATATAAACTATTAGACCGTTTTGTAAAAGTTATGTCGACCACGGCAGAATAGGAGGGGGTCACTCACTTCTAAGATCCTGAAAGAAACTTGCGATTTGCCGGTTGTTGTCCGCATTCTGTAACAAGACGTCAAGTTAAATTACAACCGCTGTAATTTCTCGTAAAATTTAGTAAGAACTAAGTCATGTGATAGTGCGTCTTAAATTCTAAATCCTAAATAAAGTGGTGAAGAATATTACAAATTTAAACCAAAAGTGACATTTTTCGTAATTTGAAGTTTATCAAAATGCAAATTTTTGAATTGCAACAAAGTGATTATGTAGGTTTTTTAAGTGTTAGTTTCTCTTACTTCTTTGTGGAATTTAAAAAGTATCATATTACCGATCTCTTACTTTTACAGGATGAATCTTATTCCAATGGGATAAGCAACAATACTGCAGTGGATTCAGCTTTTCGAAAAGTAATCAAAACATCTACATCTTTTTTGATATGGCGTGTAGAAGTAAGTTCATTTCTTCACATTCTTAACATGTAACAAACCTTAATTTTTTAGAACATGAATGTTATTGCGGTTCCCAGAGATCAATATGGAATTTTTTATGACACTGATTCCTATGTAATTTTGGCTTCTTCTGTTTATGGGCAATCTGTCGGTGTTGATTCAGTGGTAAGTAAAAAATTTTATTCATTCCATCCAACTTTATAACACTTAGTAGTCCCGAGAGGTTAAAGGAGCCGCTTTAGAGTATCATATTCACTTCTGGTTGGGTTCTTCTACAACCCCAGATAAGTCTGGAGTTGCCGCTTACAAAACTGTAGAATTAGACAATTTTCTTAACGGATCAGCTACGCAGCATCGTGAAACTCAAGGAAATGAAAGTCCAAGGTTTAAAAGCTATTTCAAAAATGGACTGAAGTATGTTTCTACAACTGAATTATCGTGTTTAACTCCATTTTTCAGGGTTTTAACATCGGAATTTTCGTTAAAAGAATTACAAGTAGCTTTACCGAAACTCTATAAAGTTCGGGGAAAATGTACTCCTGTTCTGATCCAAATGGATAATGTCTCTTGGGACAAATTTAACAGTGCCGACGTATTTCTTTTGCACACTTCAAATGTTTTATTTGTTTGGGTCGGCAGAGCTGCAGAAGCTGCTGAAAAACTATGTGCATCTAAAGTAAGTGATTCAATTTTCCCACGGTTTTAAGAATAATGCGTTTTTAACATGTTTGTCATGCATCTAAAAAGTACTGTTAGGAAATCGCTTTTAATAACCGGGTTGCTATGAGATTATATAACATAATAACCACTAATTTTTTTGTGTAATTATTCTAGCTCTCGACTGAAATGAAAGAACAGTATAACATTCCAAATATAACTTTCGTGGATGATGGCTATGAAAAAACGTTGCAAGACAATGAAAAAAAGGAGTGGAACAAATGCCTACCTTTAGATAAAAGACATGTTCTCCCAGAGAACGAATCAGATGCTGAACATTCTTTTCACAGATCTAAAAATATTCGTCTGTACAAATGTTCAGAGAACAATGGAAAATATAGAGTGGCTGAAGTAAAAAGTGGACCATTGTACCAAAGCGATTTGGAAGCGGACGTAAAAACAATAAAACATAAATGGAGTTTGTATTCATCTTAACGTTCCAGGATGTCTTCATAGTTGACCAAGAAATCAATGGGATTTGGGTATGGGTGGGGAAGAGGGCCAGTGAAAAAGAACGTGGGGAAGCTTTACGCAACGCTCGAGGATTCGTGAAGAAAAAAAAGTACCCAAATAATACCAAAGTTACTCGAGTTGTCGACGGATTTGAACCGGTTGAATTCAAAATGTTGTTTTCTTTTTGGAAAGATGAAACCAAAGCACTTGGCCGCGGTATGGGCAATCTTCTTTCGATATGAGTTTGAGATTATGTTTATTTCTTTCAGGAGCAAAACCGACTGTTTTAGTTACAAAATTCGAAGCTACAACAATGGAAGAACGTCCAAGTCTTGCTGCGGAAACGCAGCTGATCGATGATGGTTCAGGAAGTGTAACGTTGTGGAGAATAAAACAACATAACATTATCGAGATCCCTAAAGAACGTCACGGTTACTTTTTCAATGGCGATTGTTACATTGTTTTGTACAGCTATCAAACATCAGCGGAAGAAAAACATTTACTTTATTACTGGTTGGTGAGTACAATTCTTAACAGTTTACTGTTTGCTCGACCGTAAAAATCACCGTATTTCCTGAATTACTTCCTATGAAGGGTTCTCACGCCACACAAGAAGAAATTACCTATGTAAATTCCAAAGTTATTGAAATAGACGAAGAACTGGGCGGTTTAGGATTTCAAGCTAGAATAATTCAGGGTCGAGAACCTTCACATTTTCTGCAACTATTCAAAGGCAAGCTAATCGTTTTTAAAGGAAAGGGAACGGACTTTGATGGTAACCGCTAACACTTTAAATAAACCTCAAATAAAACTTCCCTTATAGAATCTGGACGCAATCTTAAACACCCGCTGCAATATTTTCTTCACATATTTGGCTCGACTTTAGCCAGCAGTAAGGCTATTCAAATACAACCGAAGGCTTCTCATCTCAACTCAAATTACTGCTACGTTCTCAAACGAGGCAAGCACGCTTTTATTTGGTGCGGACATTATTCAACGGGAGATCAAAGAGAAATGGCGAAGTTGTTTGCCGGAAAAGATTTTGAATTGGTTTTAGAAGGAAAAGAGAAGTCGGAATTTTTTGACATGTTGGGAGGAAGAGCTGTGTATGCGACACAGTTAATCAGAAATGACGGTGATGTTAGGCCTCCGAGATTGTTTCATTGTTCCAAAATAAATGGCTTGCTTAGAGGTGTGGTTCCTGCAAAAAGAAAATTTTTGAAAAATATCACGTTTATGTTTTACAGCCGAAGAAATATTTTTCTTCAACCAAAGCGATCTTTTACCCGAAAATGTTATGTTGCTGGATTTTTTCAATGTGTTGTATCTGTGGATTGGTAATTTAAGCTCAAAAGAAGACCAAAGACAAAGTTTACCCATGGCTATGGAATATCTACAAACAGGCTAGTTAATTGATAGTTCAATTAGTTTTTTTTTTTGTAAAAGTGAGTTTTAGATCCTTGCGGTAGAGACATAAATATACCCGTAATTCAAATCAGTCAAGGTTGCGAATCTCCAACTTTTATAGGATTTTTCCCGTCTTGGGATAAAAACTTCTGGAAGGTAAGCAATTAAAAAAATTACGAATAATAATAATTTCTAGCATTATAAGTGAAAAGAATTTGGAAAAGAAAGCCTTGAAATATTTCAAAAATAAACAAAACAAAACAAAATAAGAATCGAAAAGCTGTGATATACCCCTAAACATTAAAACAAACTGCTACTTTTTAAAATTCAGTCAAAATATACAGCGTGATTCTCTTTTCTTTTTATTTATTTTATATTTAAATAACAGTTTGAGTAATGTGCAAATTGTTTCATTTTTGACACTTTTGGTTTCACGGAAGTGTAATCTAAATCAACGGTTTATATATTTTTATGTATTTGAAACCCAAGTAAAAATTTTGATTTCACTTACGATTATTTAATTTAAGGATATATTAAAAAACGAAGCACTAATTATGAGATCTGAAAGAACAAAGAAAACAAATATTGTTAATATCAAAATTTATCTTGACGTTCATTTTAAACAAAAATCAGTGTTTCAAAAATCTGTAACTGAGTAGAATATATTACAATTTAAACACATTTATAAGTCCTAAATTTTAAAAATTACGGAGAATTTGAATAAAAAATAAACAATATTTATGTAAGTATAGGATGTTACATTTAAACTGTAAAAACTGAGGTCATTTTTGGCGAAAAAATAAATTTCATAAACTTGTTCGAAATATTTATGTTATGATTGTAATAATTTGCATATTATTCGTTGTATATTTATATTCATATGTTTCATTTAAATCTATTCATAAATAAAGAAAAAATGTCAAATTGCTGTATTACAGGGATATAATTTGTTCATTTTCTATGGTGTGGTGTATAAGAACGCTCTTCCAAGTTCTTATTTTTCTTGGACTATATATAACGTGCGATCAAAAATAAAATACCTCAAGTTACTACTTGATACTATAATGTTTTTGGAACGCATGTCGAAGCTGACAGTATCAGGTTTGAATTTCATCCTGATCTATCATTTGAACTGTAATTTTAAGTTGACAGGTGAAACAATCTAAGATATATTGGCAAAAAACCTTACCGTATCAAATGATAACTAGAGATATTTTATTTTTGATTGCACGATATATTCAGTGCTTTCAACCCTGCTGATACTACAATAATTTTAGTATTATATTATATTATTTAGTATTTAGTATTACAGTATTAAATTGTTATACAAAATCACAAATCCTTACTGAATATAACTTGTTCTAAAATTGGTACTATATAAATAGCCTTAACAACTTACATTTTTTAAAGTATTTGAAATACGGTTTACTTATCTTTTCGTGTACGTTTTAATTATGTTTCTACCTATTCAATACTTTAAGCTTTCAGATACTAATAATTATGAACAGAAGTAAAAAATATAAATAAGTATGAATATTTTTTACTAAATTTACATTTTTCGAATCATTTTAAATGTTTAATATTTTTACAACTTGCAACCTGTATTTTGGCAAGTATTTGTAATAAAAAAAAATTTAAATTAATTTTTGAAATCTGAATTTTTGTAAATATTCGAATACAATAATTGAAAATCTAATAGAAACGTGTATAGTTGCAACGAAAGTAAATATCTATATCCATTAGAAATTTGTAAAAATAAATGGGATAAGTACCATGTAAAGAAAGAGTTGATTATCACTTTCGGAGAAATAATTTTCGTATATTATTGATTATGTATGATTCCCAATAAACTGTACACTCACATGTGTAAGTTACGCATTATATTACAAAACAACTGGTAAATTAATGAAATGTGATAGCTCTTTCCTCTAGCTTTCTTCCTGTTGCATTTTTAAATTTTTTACATAAATCGTATTTTGCTGCCACGCGATAATTTATTAGACAACAAAGTAGATTTTAGTGGTATTTCAACAGAATTATTTTTTTAAGACCTATAAGTCTTTCGGCAAGAAGAGGCAAGATATTGAACTGAAAAATACCAATAAAACAAATGGAAAAGAAACCAATGGTTACAAAAAATCTGGACACAGCGATTTCGACCAGTATGACAAATACCCTGTCAATATTCTCAAAGAACCCAATGACAAACTTCCAGCAAGAGTAGATCCTTTAAACAAAGAGGTATAGTACACAAGAAATAATTTTTAATTTATTAACCACATTTTGTCACATATAAACTATTATAAACATCAATATACGAAGCGTCAGGATGGCTGAAGGGTCTAAGGCGTCAGACGCAAGGTTCCCTTGCTTGTGCTGCAGGTTTATGAGTGTTCTTGCTGATCCTCTGGAGGGCGTGGGTTCGAATCTCACTTCCGACATTCAGATTTTTTAAATAATAATTATCTTTCATTTTATTTTTAATCTTTGATCATAGGTACTTGCTGTATAACCGAATTAAAACAGAAGTGAAATGTATGTCAGGATGGCCGAGCGGTCTAAGGCGCCAGACTCAAGGTTTCCTTGCCTGCAATGCAGGTTCCGGGCATTCTGGTCCTCTCTGAGGGCGTGGGTTCGAATCCCACTTCTGACATCACTTTTTTTTTTGATCATAATCTTTCATTTATAAGAGATTAAAACTCTTATCATAGGTAATTGTTTTACAAATTAATTAAAAGAGAATACGTCGAGATGACTGAGCGGTCTAAGGCGCCAGATCATAGAATCCCACTTCTCACATTAACTTTTTTTTCAGTTACATTTGACTCATGATGACTTCGTAGCTGTACTGAAGATGACTTACTTGGAATTTGAAAAACTACCACGCTGGAAACAGCAAGAACTGAAGAAGAGGGCAGGATTATTTTAAATATATATTCGTATTTAAGAATTATTTATCATATATTGAACGGTTGAATATTTTTTATATGACGAAACGATATATGTATCTCTTTTTATATTTACTTATGGAATATTAAAATAGTCTATGATCTTTTTCACTCTTAATGAAATAAATCGTCAATAAATAAGAACAATTTATTGAGAATTGTCCATTTTGGTTTACATTTTGTATAATACATAAGGCAAAATGTTTACTACTATTTAAAATGCCAAATCATTTCTAAAAAACAAAACTTATTGGGTGTCGCAGTCATACAATAGTATTAACCACTAATGAATGTTTAAGGCACAATTTCACAATAGAAAAAAATAGAAAATAAAGTAGATTAATAAATACATATACATAATAAATCAAAACTTGAATTAAAATAATTTGTACAATCTAAAAAACACAACAAATAATATACAACTAAAATAGAAAAGTTATTTACGGTACTGAAAGGAATGTCATGTCAAAAAATTCATAAGCACAATCAAAAAATTTTTACAATCGATAAAAAATGCTTATACTGTCCGATTATCAGAACTGATTAGCACCTTACAAAATTTTAATTAGTACAGCGTCATAGTTAGATTTAGCAAACATTAGCAACTGACATTATCGAGACTATTAATGGTGTCAAGGAAATATTCTTTTTTAAATTAATTAATAATAATTATTGTTAAACATCTTAAGACTTAGTGCCACAACAAAATAGACTATCAAATTCTTTAATAAGTTTGATACAGTGATGTGATAGAGAGTAACAAGTATTGATCCTGTATCGAAATTTTAGTGATGAAACTAGAAGCATTTAAGAACAAGTTTGTTAACTTATTTTAAAATTCAAACGTCATTTGCCACTCATTGAGGAATTAGCAGGCAGAGTTGCAGATCGTTGCTGGATATTCAAATATGGCTTCAAACTAGAACGAGTCGACTCCCTGTTAATGTAGAAGGAACACTTAGTAAAAGCACAGGTGTTACACACAAAAAAATATCCTCTACCTCAAAAATAATACAAACATACCCACAAGCAAGTGAGAAAGCAACTCCAACCGTCTGTTGTATAATGCAATCGAATAAAAACAAAATAAAGAACTTTCATAAAATTTATTGATAACATAATAAATTTAATAAAAAAATACAATAATAAATATAGTTGAAAATTAGTATAGAAGCCAAGCATGCAAAAAATAGCAGTCAAAATTTCCAATTTTATTTACTTCTATAACACAGCGAATAGATCAGAAATACGATATTAGTTGACGCAAAGTAAATAAAACTGAGTATTCAACATCTCACATGTCAATAAGAAAAGAATACAATGTTCTTCACAAAAATACTAAAGAACTACATATCAAAATTGGAATTAATCATCGACGCATCTAATATGCGACAAATAAAATTGTTATATACAAACTAATAAAAAAAGTTGATGGAATAATATGCAGAACTTAAGGTAAGCGTAAGGTATACGAAACTGTATCCGTCAGCTCAGCGTACCAGCTACGTGTGCATGCCCAACACTACGTCAACTCACCTAGGAGATATTTTAGCAGAATCTATGGCATTGGAATTGTTGGCTTTGAATCCGCATTTCTGAATCTTTCGGCTTAATCTACACACCCACTGTTTTTGCTCTTCTGTCGAGGGAGCAAGAAGGAGTAGTTCTTTGGCATATGAGGGGTCATAATGTAACTTGCACGGCGGAACGGTATCTTCTTTTTTCTCTAAATGGTCTTTGTGAATCTTTATTCTACATCCTAAAACAACAGCATTTTGACCGCTAAGCATACTTCTAGGACTGGTAATTTATTTCGATATAGCGATATTATCGAAATAAAGGTGTATTATCGATAATCGATGTTTGCAATAAATGATACTGATATTACTTTTTTTGGTGGTTGGGAGAGTGGACAAATCTTACAGGAGTGAAAATTTTAGAAGACCGTCATTTTATTATTTCTATAAATCGATATATAGGTAATGTCGATAAACGACATCGCATTTCCAATATCGAGCCCTACTTACTTCGGCATTCTAACGCAGGGGGAGGTCTAAACATATTCCACATGGGTTTAGGGCAAACTTCACAAGTTGTGGGCATATGGTAGGAGATATTTAGGAACTCGTGACCCTTGTGTATTGTAGTGCCAGGTTTATCTTCGAAACTTCGTATCGAGCTGACGTCCAAAGAATTGCTTTGTTCGTCTGTCTTCCTGGCTTCCCCCTCTCCAGCATACAGCAACTGAAATATTCTAGGGATGTCTTTGGAATCCGCCCTGATCACATCACCTTGTGTCACCGAACGCACATGAAACACTTTGCTGAAACCCTCGTCAAATTATGTAAGAACAAAACAATCTTTAAGTTTGTTACCAGAGATCAAGAACAATCACAGGATCCGTATTCTGTTTATCATTTTCGGAATTATAAAAAATAATTTTTCTACTCGAAACAACAACGTACTGCTTCTTCCATCCATGTCTCTTTATGTTCTGTTTCGAAGGGATCGAGAGCCAACCTTCAAACATCGAATCGGAATTGATTTCGTCACCGTCATTATCCGCGGAGCTTAAGGAAGCAGTTTCGCTGTTGACTGTGGCCAGTTTCAACTGAAGCTGTTCGATCTCCGAATCTTTACTATCCAATTCCATTTGCAACCTTTGCCTCGATGCAATTTCCTCATTGCATTGCAACTGAAACGAAAACGTGAGAGTGCGGAACTTTGCCGAAGCGTCAAACTTACCGTCAACTCTTGAATAGTCCTTTGGTAGTTGCTCATGGTCTGATTAAACTTGTCTCTTTCTTGGCTCAGTTCTTGTTGGAGCTTCTTCAGATCTTTCTCTTTCCTCCTCAAATCGGCGTTAGAAATCTTACTTTTGCCCTTCATCTCTCTCAGATCTTTTCTGTTCATGATTTCATGAAGCTTATTGACCGCCTGCTGTTTCAGTAAGGATTCAGTCTGCAACTTGCTCTTCAACTTGTCGATTTCTTCGTTATTTCCGGACTTTTTGTTGAATTCTTCTTGCAACTGTTTCAGCTGCCTGTTAAGATCATCTTTTTCTTTTGATAGGTGTTCGTTCAATTTCTTCAACTCAACTTCTCTATCTTTTAAATTATTGAGAATGACTTCTTTGGAATTAATTTCGCTTCTGTGTTTCGCTAGCAAATCTTTAAGTTCAAGTTCTTTCATAGTCTTCTCTTTTTCTAAATCTGCCACTGTTTCCTCCGCGATCGATCGCGCTAAAGCTTCAGAATCTGCTCTTGCAATGGCAATCTGACACTGATGTTTCAATGATGCACACTCCTCTTCGAATTCTTTGTTGATTCTGTTCTTCTCTTCCAACTCCTCTCTTAATTCGTTAGTCTGCGTTTTGTACAGAGTGGAGAAATATTGTTCTGCTTCAAACGAATCTTGCAACTCTTTCATCTGAAGCTGCTCCATTTGCCATTCTCGCTTTATTTTATACAACTCCTCTTCCAATTTCTTCTTGGATTGTTGCAACTGACTTATGTCAACGGCAAGCTGAGATTCTCTAGCTTTCAATTTGGCCACTTCAGAGAGCTGCTGGCCCATCTCCGACTGTAAGATGGTTTTCTTCTGCTGCTCTTGTTCTATCTGGCTGTGTAAAGCCTTCACTTTTTCCACCTCTTGTCTATGTTCGCCTTCTAATTTTTGCAGCCTTTGTTGGATCTGCCTGTAATCTACAGACAGCATGGAAATCTGTCTCTCTTTTTCTTGGGAGTTTAAGTCCGCCTTTTGTCTTGCACTTTTTTCTTCGTTTAGTTTCGCCTGTAATGCTAAAAGAGGAACATACCTATTCAATAATATGGTCCGAAATTTTTATTTTTATTTATGTATGAGGGCAATAAAAATAAGATCGCTTTTATTTATACTTTTATAAAACGTGGCCATCCTGTAAAATTCAGTTCTTTATATAGAAAACTTACGGTGAAATTGTGTTAAAAATGTTAATTGTGTAACAGTCGCAATAGAATGGGACACGTACTACTACACGTCATATTCAGGTAAAAACTTTACACTTTGTCATCATTCTGTTTTTAAAATTTTTTATTAATTTTTTTATTGGAAAAGAAGATAAAGAATAACTTCTACCATTCGTTTCATGCGACTGTGCGATACAACAAAATAAGCTACTAAAAAAGGAATGAAAAAGATTTAACAGAATACCAAGTAGATCCTTGGAATAGGCATTGGTATAAAACCACCAAATTTGTCTAGAGGAAATTGTTTATTAACTTTATTTTTGTTATAATCGCACAAATAAGATATAAAAAAAGATTCCATTACGGTGTGAAAAATCATAGCAAGACGATGTTATAACAATGAGTTGTTACGATTTTTAGTTTATTTTTATCGTGCTAAAATGACTAATAAGGTGGAGCCTTCTAATGAAAATTAAATTTTTCATGACTCTTGAAGTTCTACTAAAACTAATTCTTATAAACGTTCCGTTTGGATAGAATTCTAAGACCATTTAAAGAAATCTTTTCCAAGCAAATTTATACGAGCAGTGTCAAGATGTTCCAAAATGGCAAAATAAAACGAATGTAATCTTATATGCCTGGAGATAAAAACGTAACCTTAATCACACAGCCTAAATCACACTTTACCATCAAGAAAAATATCATTTTACAAGGCTAAACATAACCTGCTAGATTTAATAATGTTTACAACAACACTCTAAACACTGATTAACATGACATTCAAGAGTATTTACCAAAAAACGTTTTTATTGCTTGAATCAACTCAGCACAGGAGTTTCAATCAATAGAAACATTTTTGTAAATTTCTTTATGTTCTAGATTGAAACGAACATTTACATTTGAAGGAAAATGTAACAACGAAATGCAAAGAATAAAACGAATACGCAATGAATGTATAGGAAAAAAAACTTTTGGAATCAAACTTATGCTAGTTACAGATCAATTACAGACCACGATTTATTTACATTTAATGAAATGTCATTTTTGTGGCTTTAAGAAGTTTTAACCGATCTTTATACAGCAAAGCTTAGTTTTAGTTCATCTTTTTTCCGTTAGGTTCAAATTTACTATTTATGGTAGATATTCAATGTAATCAATCGTAATTTAAAAGAATTTGTTTTATTTTTAAATTCAAGTTAATGTTTAATTGTTCTTTTCTTTAAATAAATTTTAACAAATTTGACCAATTACATGTTTTAAAAATATCTTATATGTGAAATTGGTTTTTTACGGGTCTCGCCGCGTGTGTCTTCTTGATGTTAAAGTTGACGTTTCGCCAGTCATGCTGCTAGCTTCTTCAGAACTATAAGTTTAACTTTAAGAAGACACACGCGGCAAGACCCGAAAAAAACAAATTCCATTGAGAACGGCCGTGAAAACCTGAATTCAATTATCTTGTATGTGTTCTTAATGCTGTGCTAGTACCTTTCTGATATTTAAAAAAGTGATATATCATCATAATTAATGTAGTTTGTTAACAAAGTAATTTTGAACCTTAAGTGTGCATAGGATCATGTGCTGCATGTGTTGAAAAGCTAGCTCCTTAAAAAAAGGGAAATATTTTTACCCTTAATGATTCTTTCCATAAGTTCTGCATGGAAAAAAAATCAATTATCCATTCAGTCAATTACAATGATATCAAATTTAGAATTATAACGTGCATACCTTTAACAACTTCCAAATTAGCCTCTTCTTTATTCAACATTCTGCTCCTTTCTGTTTCTTCATGTGCCCTGACTTCTTGCTGATACCTGTTTTGAGCTGCTTTCAGTTCCAAACACAAGCCTGCGCATTCTTTCTCCAAGCTTGAAACCTTTTCAGTCAACTGAGTATTATCAGTCACTATCTTCCTCTCTCGTTGCCTACTCCTCTCCAATTCAGCATTGACACTCTGAAACTTGTTCTCCAAAACTAAATTTTCTTCTGAAATCTGCGTCCTCGAGGACCTTTCTTGAGTCAACTGTCCTTGCAACGACGCAACTTCAGCCTGGAGATTATCACGTTGAGACTGTAGATTTTGCAACAGAGCTTGATACTCGGCCGCTTTTTGTTCAATCGCTGATTTGGCCATGGTCAATTCTGTCGTTTGTTTGCGCAGTCTTTGACAGCTTTCCGTTTCGACTTTCAGTTTTTCTTGCATCTCATTAACTTGCTTTTCTAAAATGATGATTTTGTCGTTGTGTTGCTGATTATTATTCATTTCGCGCGTTCTTTTGTTCTGTTCTTCTTCCAACGTCTTTTTGATGTCGGCCAGATACTTTTCGGTTTTTTTCCTAAGTTCGCTCTCATTTTCGGCTTTGCGTTGGACTTCTTTAAAGTTGTGTTTTAAAATTGTCAATTCTTTTTCGTATTTCGCAGCCTCTTCACGTATTTCTGTTTCGCGTTGAGCTAGACTACTAATTTGAGCAATTAAAATTCGTTGTTTTCCTTCTAATGCTTCTACATTACTTTTTTCTTGGTCTAAAAGTATTTGTAACTTATTTACTTGAGCATTTGGGTCTTTGTCATTGAGATGATTTGATTTGCCACTATCTACGCTATCAATCCTGTCTGATAACAGCTGATAATCTGAATTGTATGTGAAGCCTATGAATGGTAAATGGTTTCCTATGAAACTATTTGGCACTGGAAACATTTCTTCTGACGTTTCTTCTTTTTCATAATCATCAAAATTGCTAGTATCATCGTCGCCTGTCAATTCAGGAACCACTGGCGGTGCTGAACTCCGCAAATTGTCAAATGTCCACTGGTCATTAATAAAAAACGGGTGGTTCTTTATTTCATCAACATTGCTCCTTCCTAAACGTTTAGTTCTATCACATAATAGACCCTGTATTAAAGCTATAGCCTCATTAGAAATTTCCACATCTTCTGGGAAAGTTAAATTGTTTTCATGATACATGATTTTGTTGTAAGTACCAAGCAAACTGTCAGCATAAAAAGGTGTTTCCCCTACCAACATTTCATACAGAAAAATACCTACAGACCACCAATCACATTCACGGCCATAAATCCCTTTTCCATGACTTTGCAGTACTTCTGGGGAGATGTAATCTGGAGTACCAACAACATTGTTCGACCTGACAAGGCCGTCTTCATCCATACGCATGCAAGTGCCAAAATCGGCAAGTTTTAAATGGCCATACTTATCTAAAAGCATATTATCTGGCTTCACATCTCTATGTACAAAACCCATCGAATGGATTACATCTAAGGCAAGTACAACTTCCATTGTATAGAATTTGGCCCATTTCTCTGGAATATCATAATTTGACATTAAGTTAACTATATCGCCCCCTGGCATATAATCCATGACCATGTACAAATGTTTAGCGTCTTGAAAAGCAAAATGAAGCTGGACTATCCACTCGGATGAGGCGTGAGCCATGATATGTCGTTCTTCCCAAAAAAATGCCGAATCAGATCTCTTGATCAAATCAGCTTTACTCAGTCGTTTCATAGCATAGACCTGTCGTGTATATTTATGCCTAACCAGCTGCACTTTACCGAAAGCCCCCCTTCCTATCACTTTGATATGCTCAAAATCGTCGGTTTTCATGCGAAGATTTACAACTTCATTTGCAAAATCACCATCTAAACAACATGTATTTTACTGTTGATACAAACTTATAGAAGCAACAGTTACTTACATCTATTCAAATACATTTCGATGTTTTTGATTTTCCTCATGGCAGGATAATCGCAGTCTGTGTGGAGAGCTTGCACTGTGTCCAGAAGCGAGTCGATATTCCCAATACCTCGAGCATCCTGAATCCGCTCCTGGAGAAGACAAAGCCTCCTCCTTCGATCTTCATCATGTATTAAATCCATGGCAACGGATGTTTAAGTAAATTGTTGAATATTAATAATACCATTCACTAAGAAATCAGTAAATGGTAGTACGATTTCTTAATCCTAAAGAAAAAATAACTATGACGATGGCAGCAGAACAAGGAAGTGCAACTCATTTTTAAGTGGGTCTACTAATGACTGACGTGAATGTGGGAAAACTTGTTGAATATAACATTTTAATTAATTAAATGAAGCTATTTGCCCATTTTTCAGTAGGATTCTGAACTGTCAAAACCGTATTCTTTTCAAATGGACTTGGTAACATCTCTTTGTATGACGAAAGTGAAAGCCGCAAATACCTGAGCATTAGAGATACATGGAAGACGTCCCTGATTTTCTTCAGAGTCATAAGAACCACTAATAACCACCACACATATAAAAACTTTTAACCAAACCACAGTAAAAAAATCATATTTACTCCAAGAGGGTCAAGCAGCCATTTTCAATTAATCATCATCGCGCTTTACACGGACATCTACCGGCATTTGTAAAAACTAACGAATGTGGAATACTGTCAACGATTTTTGGGCAGATCGATAATGCAGATGTGGTTGGGTAATTTTTAAACGAACGCTGCCTTCTGATTGGCTCATGTCGGAATAACCTGTGACATTTGACATTTATAAAATTTTTTAAATATGGTGGGTTATGTTTTGATTTTACCAAAAAGAAAAATGCAATTTTTAAGCAGTTCTTCAGCGAGGGGGATTACCGGTGTCGATACAATGTGCTCATCGAATTATCTCATACCGATGAATTAGAGACTGGTGTGCTTGGCGAAAAATCAACTGTAAACACGTGTATAACCTAAAAATAATAACGGAATGGATTCCAAGTACAATTTAATAGGAAATAGCAAACTCAACATTTCCAAATTCAAAATAAAACCGAAACCGACACCCATTCTTTTCAACAAAAAGAACGGACCATCATCTCCCAAGAAGATTAGATTAAATGATGAATCAGGCAAGGCAGTTTATCCGAATAACTCAAACAACAAATCAAAAATAAGTATACAGGAACAAAGAACGAAACTGCCAGTATACGACAAGAAAAATAAGCTACTGGATTTGATTAAAAGACACAATACTTTAATTATTTTGGGTGAAACTGGGAGTGGGAAAACCACCCAAATCCCTCAATATATTAATGCAGCAAGGTTGCAAAATAATGGGAGAATTGGAATTACGCAACCTAGACGAGTGGCGGCGGTTAGTGTTGCAATGAGAGTAGCCCAGGAATATGGAAATGGAGTAATAATGTTCGCTACATGCTCTATATTTTTGTAACTTTAATTTGTAGGAAACTGTTGGTGACACTGTTGGTTATACAGTTCGGTTTGAAGATGTAACATCAAAGAAAACCCGCATTAAATATTTAACAGACGGCATGCTGCTTAGAGAAGCTATGTTTGATAATTTACTCACAGAGTATAGTGTTATAATCTTAGATGAGGCTCATGAACGAACAATTCATACTGATGTCTTATTTGGGATTGTTAAAAATGCCCAAAAAGTTAGGGAAGCAAAGAATTTAACCCCTTTGAAGGTATTGTAGTTAAAATTCAGTCTTTAGTGAATTGTAAAAGTATGCATTACTAGATCATTATAATGTCTGCTACCATGGATGTAGATCATTTTTCAAAATATTTCAATAACTGCCAAGCTGTCTATCTTGAAGGGAGAACCTACCCAGTTAATGTGTTCTATACAATCAAACCTCATGATGACTATCAAACAGCATGTGTGGCAACATTTTTTAAAATCCACAGAGAAGCTCCAGCCAAGTAAATTAATTTAATAATGTTAATCGCCGTTTTTCATAAATACGTTTCAGTCATGATGTTTTGATATTTTTAACTGGCCAAGAAGAGATTGAAACTGTAGCCCATCAAATCCGATTGCTTTCAAAAGATCGTGATGTAGAAGGGCCTTCAGTTAGAGTATGCACTTTATATGCTGCTCAGCCCAGTTCACAACAAATGTCAGTTTTTAATCCAGCTCCAGAGAACATGAGGAAAGTCATAATCAGTACAAACATTGCAGAAACTAGTGTTACAATAAGTGGGATAAAATATATTATAGACTGTGGTATGGTTAAAGCTAGGTAATAAAAACAAACTGGAAAGTTCTTGTGTTGGTATTATTTGTTTTAGGATGTATCATCCCGCAACTGGTTTGGAATTATTGAAAGTACAAAGAATATCACAAGAGCAAGCGTGGCAGCGAACAGGACGGGCAGGTCGCGATTCAGAAGGGAGTTGTTACAGACTCTACACCCGGTCTCAGTTTGAAATGATGCAAAAATCGACAGTTCCAGAAATTCAGCGTGCTAATTTAAGCTCAGTTGCTTTGCAGCTGCTAGCGTTAGAAATCCATGCTCTGTATTTTGATTTCATGGATAAACCTCCAGAAGATGCCATTTTGGCCGCATTTGAACAATTAAAGTTGTTGGGTGCCATAGAGAACACGGAGACCAGTACTTTGACGTCGTTGGGAAATCAAATGGTCAAATTCCCGCTTGATCCCCGCTTCAGCAAAGTTTTGCTATCGGCTCAAAGTTATGGATGTTTGGAGGAGGTATTGACGATAGTGTCGTTGTTGAGTGTAGAATCTATTTTGTTAAATCCCCCAAATAAAAGGGAACATGTTCAAAACGTTCGCCAAAAATTTTGTTCACCTTTTGGTGACCATATCACGCTTTTAAATATTTATAGAGAGTTTAGCAATGTCAGGCAAAACAGTAGAAGTTGGTGCCATGAGCATTGTGTGAATATGAGAAATATTCTTCAAGCTAGAGATGTTAGGTCACAGTTGGAAGAAATATGTAGGAAATGCGGAATCACAATTTCATCATGTGGAAGTCAGATGGATCAAGTTAGGAAGTGTCTTTTGACTGGTCTTTTTATGAACGTTGCTGAGCTTCATAGAGACAGGCAGTACATAACTGTAATAATTATTACTTTATATTTAGGAATGTTTGTAACAAATCACATTTTTATAGGTGGACAAAAGACAAGTTGTTTCAATACATCCAAGCTCAGTTCTGCATGGACAGCAGCCCCATTATGTTTTATTTACTGAAGTTGTTCAGACCACAAAGTGCTATTTAAGGTCATTGTCAACTGTAGAAAATGATTGGTTGCATGAAATAGCCCCAGAATATATGAGAACACACGGTGTAAAATGTGTAAGGGACAGTTGATAATTAGTTTTATTACATTAACATTGTTTTGACTATTCCATTAATTTTATGTAAAATATTGATCCACGTTGACATTTTGAACTTACTGTGTTCAGATCCAATAAAAATTATGCTTTTCATATAGTTAACGGTAAATTTACAACGTAATACTGACCGACAATTGTTATTATATACTTAAAGGTAATGTAAGTTTAAGAAATTATTAAACTGTGTTAACAATTTTTCTATAACATGTAGTAACAAAACTATTCCCGTTATGACGTGATAATTATATTTTTTAAGACAAGACTAGCCTTTTGTATCGATCGTGTGAACCCGCTTTAATACTACGTAGGTGGTGTGAACACAGCTTTAGCTCTTTTTCGCCAGTTGTCAAATGTCAAATCAAGTAACAACAGCCGAAAAGGTAAAACTTGAAAAAATACAAAAAAGTAGTCAAATAGTTTCAAAATTATTAAGTGTTTCATCAAAAGTAATTTTAAATGGATTTAAGTTCAACATTTTGAAGTTTCGAATTGTAGGCATGTAAAGATATATAATATTGCACCATATAACCTAGAAGTTCTGGAAGTTTCCAATCGCCGTTTTTGTTTACTCATTTTTCGAAATCAAGATCCAAATCAGATTTATTAGCATTATCGTCGTCGTGATTAACGCAGTTTAATTATTTTCAGTAGAAATGGCGTCACTGTTAGCAGCTAGATTAATTTGTCGAGCCCCCACAGTTTTGAAACAATTACCAAAACAATCTTTTGTACGTTACTATGCTAGTGAAGGACGGGATGCTGTTGGAAGGGCAACAAGGAAGCAAACATTGCGCGAAAAGGTTATGGCCCCCACCTCAGGCACTCGTAAGTAAAAAGTAGTTTTGATTGTTACTTTTTTTAATATCAGTTTTACAGCATTTAGCATAGGACAAGGGGCTTTAGCGGGAGGATCACTTTTGGGAATTGGGGCTCTTTGCTATTATGGTTTGGGGTTATCAAAAGACGTTGGTTCCCTAGAAAGATCAGTGTAAGTACTTCAATGTTTGACCTACAAGTGAATCTAAGAATTTGTTCTACACTGTGCCATTATTCAAATTATTAAATTAATTAAATGTTTAAATTACCTAAAAAGAAACCTGGAAGTCTGATGTAGATAAAAAAAAGTTAAAATGTATAACAAAATGGCGGATAAAATTTTATCTTCCTTCATTTTGTTATAAATTTAAAGGTTTCCTTTTAAGTAATTTAAATATACAATAGTTTATTATTAGAAAAAATGTTTGTCATTTCTTAATTTGTTAAAAGTGTTTTCTACAACTAGTCTTCTAAAACTAGTCTTAAATTTCTATATTGTAAATTAGATTTTTGTTAATCGCAAAATCATGATATATCACTTAAGTCACACTGTTCTTTATTTCTTTCATTTTTTAATGACTTCTGAGTTATTAAGAATCATTCTAGTTTATGGCCACAATATGTGAAGGACCGAATCAAAACCACATATTTATATTTTGGAAGCTCAATTGCAGTAACTGCAGCTAGCGCCATGGCAGCCTTTCGATCGCCTGCTATCATGAATCTAGTAACACGCAACGGATTTATGGTAACTAACCTCAAAACACCGCAATAAAATCTAATTCTTACATTACATAGGGCATCCTCATAACACTCGGTGCCATTATGGGCACTGGAATGTTGTGCCAAAGCATTGAATATAAGGAGGGTTTTGGAGCTAAACAGATGGCGTGGTTGCTCCACGCCGGCACCATGGGAGCCGTATTGGCGCCAATGTGCTTCTTGGGGGGGCCCTTGCTGATCAGAGCCGCCTGGTACACAGTTGGAGTTGTGGGTGGTTTGAGCACCATCGCAGTATGCGCTCCTAGCGAGAAATTCTTGAACATGGGGGCTCCCTTAGCTATGGGCTTAGGGGTAGTTTTTGCAGCTTCCATTGGTAGCGTGTTCTTGCCTCCAACGACGGCGCTGGGAGCTGGGTTATATTCAATCTCTATATATGGGGGGTTACTTCTTTTCTCCGCTTTTCTATTGTATGATACTCAGAGGATAATCGCACAAGCTGAAGGGTACCCCCCTTCACCGAAGTTGTATGGAGTGAGAGCATATGATCCGATAAATGCGTAAGTATGGTCGCAGTGCTAATGGATAAATCACTGATGTTGGAATTACAGGTCAATCTCGATTTATTTGGATACTTTGAACATCTTCATCAGAATCGCGACTATCTTGGCTGGTGGTGGCGGAAGTCAGAGGCGATAATCGATTAAATCGTTTGCTTTTGTAATTTGATTTATTTTTTTAACTTATTACATAATTTGAATTATTTCGATATTTTCCCTGTTAAGCATGTACATACGTATTGGCTAAGATTAGAGTTAAGGGAAGTGAAAGAGGAGGGTGATGTTTTACGAGTAGTTTATTTAAGCTTTTTGTATTCACAATGATTGAGTTTTAGTAATACAATAAATAACATTCGATAATAATTGTTTCTCTTTGTCAAGAACCAATCCACATGTTAGATTAAGTTGTCTTTGGGTACAAGTGCAGTCTTTAAAGGAAACGAACGTGCTGTGCAAACGAAAGGTTGTTATGGCACATTGACATATATACTCGCATAGAAAATTATCAAGAATAAATTACTAAATTAGGTTTAGTTGATGTTGACGAAGCTGTCTGAAATTATTCCTAGATATCTACACATGGCAAGTATGCTACCTCTTCAAATAGATGAAAATATTTTCGAATTTTACTGTTAACATCAACTCTCCAAGCCGGTTTTATATTTAAAGAGATAGGTACATAATTCTACATTAATCTCATATGTACAGAAAAAGCTTCAGTCAATGTATTTTACAGTTGGTGTCTAACAGTAGGTATGACTGATTATTAGTTCGACAAACTGGACCACAAGTTTATACGAATTATAGATAAAAAAGTCTAGTAAGTACTAGCAATACAACTTGAGATTCAGTTTAAAGTTACATCACTTAACAAAATCAGTTCATGCAAAATCGATATTGTCTCTATTATCATAAATTCAATTAGCTTGTAACACTATTTCTGAAACTTTGTTTGAGGAACACAACCATATTATACAGTTATTAAGCTCAACACCTACATAGAATTATGTAGTTAAGTATTTACATTAATTACGTGACGATATGAGAAACATTTTTAAATAAACTACCTTGATATGTCAAAAGTATAAAAATAATTAACTACCAAATCATTACAAAAATAACATGAGTAAGAAGATGCTAACTTCACATTTTACGTTACTGTTAAAACGCTAATCTTATAAAGTTTACGTATTAGCTTGAACTCTTTGTCTCTTAACAAAAACTGGTTTCAAATCGTTATCTACTTCTACATATTAAGCCTGATAGCCAAAATCAAATAATCATGAAAAACTATTTACAGTTTTAACTTGTAGTATAGCGTTAAATGATTATGTTATTTCTTAACGAGACTTGCTATCCTATGTAGATGGGGTTTCATGCTGCTGTTTAAAACAGCCAATGGCGAAGACGGGGCTGGCGAGGGAGGAGGTATATTGTTGTTTTGTAACGGAGCGAGCGTCTGCTCTTTAAAGACTTGCTCCTTGGCTCCTCTGCAAAAGGAATCATTATTTCAATACACCAGCACATACATTCATTATCCCATAAACTATACGCAATCAAATTAAACTAATGGCTATTTACTGGCCATTTATTATGGCTTTTGGTTTACTACTTTATTTCCTATGCTTCATACTAATATATTAACTATGAAATGAGACCGTTTTATTATTACTGATTAACTCATTTAGCGTTGAATAACTGCATTTAGTTTAATGTTACCCATCTTCATTACCATTTATTTAATAAATATGAATCTTTATCTACTACACTATCATTATAATTAATTGTTGGGGTATATCACCCTTTTATAGTTTAACTATTTTCGCTTTTATTTCAACTTACAAATATCTGGTCAAATCCTCAATATCAACAAGCATGGAGTCCTGTTCCATGTGGAGATCATCCCTATCCATGAGGAACTTGACCAGACTTTCATTGAGGGTTTCAATCTGAGTATGAAGATCGTTCACAATAACTTGAAGTTGAGCTACATTCATCTCGGTGAGTATTTGCCTAGATAATCTCCTCTTCTCTTCAGGAAAGGGTATGCCGACCTTCTCCAAGCTGTTGCGCACCATTTCAGTTATGGGGCTCTTCTTCTGTCTTTGCCTCTCGATCTCCATTTGCATTCTGGCCATCTCCTTGGCTTGTGCCAGAGCCATTCTGGCTTCGGTCTGCAAACGCGCCTGTCTGGCGAAGAAGTCAGTCTCAGTCATGGGTTGGGTCACGGGCTGCAACAACGGTTGGCCGATCGACAGAGTCGCTGGTCTCGCAGGCGGCGCCGCGATTTTCTCCTGGTAGGAAAGGGAGTTTGAATTCTTTGGGGAAGTCTTTGGTTGTTTGGGGTTTGTCATCGGGCATTCGGTGTCCGAGCCGGGGCTTTCGTTATCGGAAACGGTCTCGTTCATGAAGCAGATTTGGAGATTCATGCCTGCAAGTGTAACGGTAACAGGTTTGTTCGGAATTTGGCGAGATTGCGTACCGCTTTGAAGTCTGGCTTGCAGGCTCGGCTTTCTCCCGGGTCTGTCTGTGTAATAGTCGTCTTCGGAGCCCATGGCTAACCTGCGTCGGATTTCTTCTCTGTCGGTACGCCTCTGCAAAGAACATCGTCAAAAATTAAGATTCAAAGTTGGGGCACTCACTTCAAAAGCGTCGTCGTTTATTGTAATAACTTTTATGAACCGATCTACAATGTTATGTTCGTCGTATGAAGGAGGCACGTACGGAAACCACTCCATGTTTTCATTAACTGAATTGTAATCTATGCTAAAAGTGGTCATAGAATAGGCTCGAGGGGACAAGTAGTCGTTGTCGAAATATTCGTTATCTTCTCTCGGTGCAACTGTGTAATATGTGGTTTTATGTTTATTTCCAATGTGATATTTCAAGGAATTGATATTTGAAACGATTTTTCTCGACTTTGCCTTTACCAAGTCACTGAAACTATTTGTGTGATTTTTTATGGAGTTAAAAAAGTTATCAAACATTTTTCCGCGTACAAGAACACCAAAATTAGTCAATTAGCAATTTGTAATAACGAAATTTCTGTTAAAACTAATAAAAACGAATTTTAAGAATTATTAAAACTTTTGGCAGTTGCACATGTTCACGTTGTAAAATCAAACCGTCCGTTGTCTGTTTTTGTTTAGACTTGGAGACAAAGATAGTCGTATCCTGTGGCATCAGTTAGAATAAGAAGGACAGACGTTGCCATAGCACCTGTCAGTTCTCAAGGTTAAACAAAAAGAGGGTACAGACTGCGCCCTGTGATTACGCCACTGGTAAGCGCGCGTACATTCGAATAATAAAAGTTTATAAAATTTAGTTCTGGTGCCTTAAATCTTCTCGCATCTCGAGAGTTTCATGCGCTAAAGAAAAAAAAATGTGATAAAATTTAACTGTTACATTAGGACTTGGACTGTAAATTTTCGAGACGTTGGTAATATAAAAGTTTTATTATCAAAATGTGTTTTTTCCATTTGGATTTTATTATAGCCTGGGCAAAAATCTGCTTGAGGGATGTTTTTAAAATAAAATGCTATATAAAGTGTCTTTTTTATCGATATAGAAAGACGGGTTTTCAATAAGTAGAAGTCACAAATTAAGCAAATATTAATTTCTAATGCTTTCTATTGCTTTAATGAATATGCTGATTATATGCAATTAATATGAATACATTCACATTATTATTAACCAACTTAACATTATCATTATATGTCTAC
>QDEB01033088.1:2522-14683 GCA_004193795.1 Asbolus verrucosus | reverse complement strand
ACAATATTATGTAAAAACTCCTTATTCTAAACATTACTTACAGGGATTAGAAGAATTACAGAAGGAGACATTATGAATAATATGACTGAAATGAGAAAACGCTACATACACATATCTAAAGAAATCATTTGAAATTAACAGATAAACGTTATTGTCGCATAGTTATGAATATAAATATAAATTCACATTTTATCATGGAAACTGACACATTATTATTTTTAGTACTTGTATTTTGTATTTATTTAAACTGTTAATTAAATTCAGAATCCAGGATTCGTTTATTATACGGGTCAGCGCCCATGTCATATTTGTTACCAAATCTATAAAAGTTTACTGACATCAATACTGTAATTAAATAATCTTCTTTTGGAAATAAACACTTATTTTTGGCGGGAAATCGAGTTAAACTGTTATTTTAAAATAGAAAGCTGATATTGTTTATGAAAATGAAATTAATCATTTCCTGTTTTTAATTATGTTATAAACAGGTTCTGTTCATCATTAAGATGTTATCGAGACAGCTAGTCACGCCAAATTAGAAAAGGAAAAGGAGTCGTGAACGAAAATTAACTACTGACATAGTGATGAAAAGATGAAGAGACAAACATTTCTTTGATCCATCCCTCTTTTATATAGTCATCTTCTCGATCAGAATATAATTATATTCTTAATAATAACTCATGGGTTCGACAACTGTCAAAAGCCAAGCTCTTATTATCTGAACTCACGATTTGCGACATTTCAAGAGATATCTCCTCCAGTTTTCTTTACTATCAAAGAGAATTGATGAAAGACTGGTCCATCATGCCAGTGCTTCAAAAGTATCTTATGATTATTTGCGTTCTTTGACGCACAAAAATATTCTTGAACTTTCTCTGTTAATTGTTTGGGTTAAGAGATTACGTCTCTCTGAGAACGTTAACAAAATATTACATAAAACAGTTCTTTGAACTATCTCATAATAATTATTGAATAAATATAATAAAAAAATGTTCTAATTGCATAGTTATTACTTTCTAAAACCACATGGTCAAAACAAGTAACGAAAGGTCGTTAGAGTTAAATATGAAACAGTTGTGAAGCAGATAATAATAATAAAAATAAGCACTGGATTTTATTAATTAATTTCTTAATTTTATTAATAAAAAGTACTTACAGTTAAGTCCAAACTTTCCAGAGTTTCGTTTTCATCGAACGTCAGCGTGTAAAGGTCTAATAAATAAGCGGTATCTTTCTTGTAATGTCTCTTACGCTTTAATGATGTCATTTTCATAAAAAATAAAGATAACAATCCCACGAAATGGCCACAAATGAGGCGTTAAGTGATGATAAATCGACGATGCACTCTTATCGCGTATGTATCCGGTCAAGGCTTGGGGTAACCACCGAGTTTAAACAATCATTCATTTCTGCTGCCTACTTCTTCCATGCAACGCTTCCGTATGAATTGATTCGGACGTTTCACTGACAGGCGGATTCACTCACTGTGGAGGAAACTGTGGTTTCTATTGTAATATTGTAAATTTTGTCGGATGCGGAGCTGTATGCGCTCAATTTGCAAAAATTTTACTTGTTAATTTCGGCAATTTGAATGGACCAGCGCCTCCAATCAGTTTAATTATTATAATTTAGAATACGGAACTTCAGGGTGAGCAAAGTTTGCATAAATTTTACAGTGCGAGTCGTGTTATTATTTTTATTTAAGATGGGTATCGCTGATAGCATATGAATGTAAAATACAGTAACTACCTGCAAATAAGATGGAAAATTTTGTTTAGAGTGATTTGTTTAGAAAACTGGAACAGTTGCATACAAATCCGAGCTGCTACTATCCACATTAATGCACATATACACCATTGTTCGTTTATTTGAATAAATACGTATACATTTTAACAGATTTCCCCATGGCATCATAAAACTATATACTTTATTAACGTTTGTATGATCTCCAGTTCTCCCTATCATCTCAGGAAATGTTGAAACTACAAAAATTTAGAGCAACTAAACCGATAATTTTTACTGTTAATAGTGTTAACGAATTTGAGAGCGCTGTTTACTGACCGTAAAAAAGAAAATACTTAACCGTTGCAAATTGTTATAATCAATAACAAACATGCAATTGTTACATTTTTTCCTGCACCTATAAACACAGATTTTACAAGTCTTAAAAAACCGACAAACTGAAATTTCTCCATTATTGGGTTTTGGGTGAATGAAAGGTCAATAAAACATTGCGGATGTCCGTAACATATTAAGAAGCGAAGGTAATCATTAATTATCTCTCCAACGGCCTTACATTGACAAATTTTACAAAATGAATAAGCGGCATAAATTCTAAATGCAGAATTTTGTAATCCCCATCTTTGCATATTAATTTTGCCGCCTTGAAGTTCATAGAGCTTTTTAATATTTTCTTCTATTTATTAAGCTTCTTATATCTCAGAATTTGTTAATCTTGCATATTTTTCTTTTCCCGTCAGCTGCATATATTCTGCCACTGATGTTTTAAGTGTCTGGTAACTTTAAATCGCTTATACTTCTCAAAATTATCCCAAAATTGATCCACTCTGCGTACCTTTATGAATATTATGAACAAAAAAATTTTTAATATTTAGATGTGTTCGTCGGTGGAGTGAAATGTGCGCCGGAGGAATGCGGGGTGAGCTTTGGGAGGGAATTTAATTATTGTTGTAAGCGCGATACAATAAATCCAAATGTTTGGACAAATGTAAAATGGAACAGATCACTGCCAAAAACATAAAAATAATTTGTACATGATCTATGATGTGTTTATTTTGGAATTCTCTTTAGGAATGGATGATAAATGGTGTTTTTCGGCAATTAAACACCCCCGTTTTAAAGTTATACTTTGATAAATTCAGCTTGTAAATCGAGCCCTCGCAAAAATACAATTAAGAGGATGTGGCCGTAATACTTTGACTCATATATTTTAATAAAGTAGGGCATATACACGTTAAATTTCTGCCGTCATGGATATAAATCAAAGTTATCTCTCTCAAATGGCAACACATTTTCTTATCTGTTTGTAAAGGAGCCTAGAATTTCTTGACAAAAATCGGCTTAAGGGGAAAAAGCTAATGGATAAAGGTGCCACATAAAAAAATGTGGTGCGAAACAATAGTTTAATTTTTCTTATTTTTTCTATTTTATACATTTATTTTGTGGGAGGTTCGATTAAATGAATCAACAGAGACCTTAAAGACCCAAAACTATTTATCTGTAAAAAGTTTGTGATATTCGTGTTTTTAATCAAAAAGCGAACTGCTGCTCTTGGGTTATGAGAGTATTGAGATTCCGAGACATTTAGACGGTTTGCTTTTTAAATTAAGAATTTTTTCGAGTTGGTAAATTACCACATAAATGTTTTTATGGACTTATTTACGATTTTCCAAATAACATACTAAAGCGGCGGTTTTTCTAACGAACATTTATGAAGTTTTTCAAGACCAAATTAAATTCCACAATAATATTAGCAATTTTTTCGATATGCACAGCAATATATTGTTGTTAGAATACCACTGTATAGATATAAAAAAAATCTACTTCAGACATACTTTCGAGGGCCAGCATTAATGGTGATTAAAACGCATTTTTCTGGATGTTAATTCATAAACAATAGTCAATACTAATACTAAAATAAATTATTTGGAACTAAAGAAGAATAAAATGATCTAATTCAACACTTTTTATTAATTTTGTTCTTTGTATAAATTACCTTCATTTAAAGTAGGTAATAATATTGATAATAATTTATAAGTAATAATATTAACATTAGTCATCATTATGAATGAAAGGAACCATTTCTTTTGTCTTTATACTAATTGACCTTCATAGTTCGTTCGTACTTTCAAACGTATAGTAAATATAATAAAATCATATGTTAAAAACTGAGTGTAGATACTTTAAATTTCAGCGAGATAATGTTCATTCGTTATAAAATACGATGAAATAACATGAATCAGAGGAGAATTGACGTAATATAAAAAAATGTAAACTATTGTACATATTTAGAATTTTCTTTACATTAAACCTTTATTTCGGAAACCTATTGCGTTCTAGTGGTCATCCTGACTTGGAACCTACCTATAACTATCCTAAAAATTGCAGTTTAAACTATTAACCATGTATTAAACTAAAACAGCTATACTGAATCATTCAGTATAAACAATGATTATTTGTTTACACCTAATTATTTGATAAACTTCACTGTTTTCACAGTTAGAATGATCAATTTAGTTGACAGATATCCGTTTAAAGATTGCAAATAGTCTAAGTTGTTTATACTCCCCTGTCTTGGGAGATGCGCTACAGAAATTTTACGAAGGATTCAAAAATAATTTGTGTGCGTTTTTTCATAAGAATGAACGTTTTAAAAATCTTGATTTACGAGTACAACGTTTTATGGTTTAACGACAAAAACTTCAAGAATACTAAAATGCTATGCTCATTCAGCGAAAATCCATATAAAAATTAAGATGTAGTAGAGTGGAAACAATAAAAAAAAGTTTATAGCTTTTTTGTTATGCCTAATTACCATTTTTATAAAATTATGCCAAGAATGTTGTCTCCGCTGAAATTAGCTAATTTGCATCCATAAAATTAAGTTATGATGGAAAAATGTAGGTTTATGACGCCAAAAACTAGACTTATTCGAAGAAATTAAATTTCATTGTAGGCTCATTCGCAAACAAACCCAAATTAAAGGTAAAAAAATATATAAACGGTCAAAATACTTACAAAATATCAAATGAAAATATGTAACTTTAACTTTACATCACAAACTTTCAGTTCTGCGGTAATTTGATCATTCGCTTATAAATTTGTAGGTGGCTTTAAAAAGTAAATAAATACTTCACCATATCAATAACGCAAATATTGACATATAAATTTATATAGATGGGTTCCCTCAAGGTTAAAACTTAAAACCTTAGCGATAGGTACAGAATTACGAATTTTTTAAATGTGTTTATTTTTAAGTATATGTATTTTTTTACACACGTAACAAAATGTAAGTTTGCAAATATATCAGTTATTGACACTATAATTTAAGTTTTCATAATCTGATAGGACATTTATTAAACGACAGATTAATCAGTTTTTTTTTTCTAATCGATAAATAGCTGTTCTTTTTGTATATTCATCTCCAATAACTATAAAAAAAAATGTTAATGCAAGATCGAGGGTGGAATTATATGTCCCACACATTCCATTTATTTCAGGATCCCCCGGGTCGTAGAGTATATAATACAATAATCAATAGCGAACTTGGTCTACAGCGCTAAAATATGTAAATTTTAGTCGAAAATGTGTTAAAACGAAAATAGAAAACGGTCAGCGAAATTAATTTTAATGGCAACAATATCGACGGTCCAATTAATTCATTTTGAATTATTAATAATTTTCGAAATTACATATTGTTCTGTTAAATAATTACCTTTGAAATAATATCGTGCGCCATGGGTGCCACTGCCAAATGTTGATACAACGGGTCTTTTTTTTCAATAATATATTCATTCATCATGTTTAAAACGAATTATTAAACCACACGCTCTGCAAATTGTAAACGTTGGAACAAACAAAATGAAGGAAAATTGCGGCCAAAGTGAACGATTTATAAAAATTGTGTACAGTGTCACCATATTAGCATTAAAAGCGACAAATTTACGACTGATAGATTAGGAAATTCGTGTGTATCTACCACCTGTTATCAAGTGATAAGTTAATAAGCACATCACGCCGCGACACAATATGTTTATTTATGATTCATGTGTAAAAAACACATGTTTGTCGATATTATTGTAAATTAATTTGATCTACTTAAATAATAAAATATGCGCTAATCTTCGCATTTGTGACACGGATTAAAATGTAATCACTTAATGAAATATTTACGCCAAATTAATTTCCTTGTGTTTCCTATATTATTGCCTTACCCTACTCTTATAAGGCCGAGGGAAATCCATCATGAATCGTCCACTGTCACCGTTTTCACAACACATTGATTGACAACTTTTTGTGAATAAAATTAGAAAAATTCCGGCCACGAATATTTCAATTTCAATTTAGTGACATCAGTGCGCGAAATAAATTAGATTAAACGAATGTGCGTAAACTAATTTCAACTGTATGTTATTCAAACATTAGGCTCATGTGGCTAGTTGAGTACATTTGACGGTTTTATTGGTGTAGGAGATGTGAATCAACACACATGTGTGTGTGTGTTCCTGGTTATGGCAGCTTGTTCTCTGGATAGATTGATTTTGATTTTGACACATGTGGGTCGTGGACTAGAGGGCACTTGATAACACTGTAATTAGGAGCACACCCGGAAGCAAGAAAAGAAAATAATGAACAAAAAATCTGAGATGATAAAAACAGTTTCCTGAATCAAAGAACACATCTTGTAAACGATCTTAGATAGGATGTATGTATTACACATATTCGAGCAGAGATAAAATAACAATATTATAATAATTATTTTATTTATGATTTTATCTTCCGTTTTATTGGAAATTACAACAAACTATTTTTTAGGGCAATACTTTCATTAATTTTAAATTTCGTTACTCTAATTTTCAAAATTATTTAGATGAACAACATTTATACTGTGCACCATACTGCTTTTCAAGGTTTTTATTAAGAACTTTCAGCTTCACAGTTTATTTTTGCTTATCTTAGATATCTAAATATCGTTTAATATAGACAAGTTGTCGATTTTCGCCAAGTATTTACAGGAATTCAATACATTAGCTCTTTATTTGATGTTTTGGTTTTTATTACACTTGTGTAAGTTAAAGGGGAGTTTTATAACCAATTAAAATCAACCGCAGGGACTTTTCATGTTTTTCCGGTCGCCTCCGTGGTGTAGAATTAAAACGTATCATGTTATCCACAACAATAATTGGTTTGTGTAGTTCTCGAAAACTATGAATCAATTTTTTTGAAAATTGATGTTTTTTTTTGTGTCGTGTAAGCTACATGTAAATGAAATAAATGAGTAAAATTGACTATAGTGAGGTTTTATGCTTTTTTTTTTGACTGTTTATATGTTGTGGAACACGAATATGGAGGTTGGTAATTTTGGCCCATTAGTCTGTCGGTCTGTCGTAAATTACTTAACCCCACTAGATGTTAACATTTATTGAACATTTTGATAATGGGTCTCTACATCATATTTATGTCAAATGTGTTTCAAAAAAATTATTACTTTATTCAGAAAATTCTTCTCGCAGGATAATAATATTAACATTAATGTAGAAAATAGAAACGATTTAATGAACTATAAGAAATATAAAAATGAATTTTTACAAAAATTGTTTGTGATATGCCTACTAAAATATAATATTGCAGTTTAAATTTCTATTTTAAATATTGTTACTGTAACTTTTTTTAAGAAAACATGTATTATTTTATTAATGTTCTTAATTGAAATTTAAATTCTCTTTATGACAGGATATCGTGTTTTTAATTCTTTCATTATTTTTCGACAAAATGCTTGGCTAAAACGTTATAAATGACTGCCAAATATAAGTAAAAGAAAAATGTTTAGGGTTCAAAATATTAATGCCTTTGGAGTTTTAGATAAATCTTTACAAGCGATTCTATTACATCAAATAGTTTTAAAAACGCTTTAGCTGACTTTGGATATAAAAAATTTCTTTGTAGCCTATAATTTTCGGGTTATGAACATTCAACTTTATTTTTTAAAAGATATACATCTTAAAATGTTTGAAATAAAAATAAATTCTTTTATAATTGTGCACAATTAACTCTCTTTTATTATCGCGTTTTGGAAAAATACATTTGCTGACTTTTTAAATATAAGTACTCGTCCCTAAAACTATTTTGAAAAAATCTAAAACTTGTTTCGACCTATTGAGTATTAAATTTTATATCTGAAATATTTTTGAAGTACGGGCTTTGTAGGCAGGTTCTAGAAAATCCAAAATAAAATTATATTTAGAATTTTTCGTATAATAATGTCGTTTTTGTAAATTACATTTTTTCTCTCTACACACTCAGATACACTAAATGGCCTTTTCCTATAAATGAAGAAAATAATTACGTCGTTATCAATTAGTTTTAATTTTATCTTCAATTCAATTTTTGTTCACTTTTAGGTTTGCAATGAATGTTTTGAGCAAGATATTAAATTAAACAATTAAATGCCCAATTTCTTAAAAAACTAAAATTTGATTAACAAACAGTAACTAAGTGGTGCTTTCCACTCATAATAAAGAAAGGACATTCAATTTAAAGATATTAAAAAAAGTTCGGTAAAATTATTGTTATTGAAGTCAGAAAATGTAAGTTTATTGAGAAAGGGAATAAGTTTATTTTTAAAACATTACAAGAGAAAAGATTGGAAAATTGTTTAAAACTTTTTGAACATCTTCTTGGTCGAGGCAAAGCAACATATCGACCTGTAACTGCAATGGGAAAAGTTGAAAGCTCTCATAGCTCTCATTATTGGTAGATACGCTAGGTCAACAGCAACTTAGTTAACAAGGAGTAAAATCTCTACATATATTTATAAAAGTATAACAATGACAAAATAGATGAATAAAAACAGATTATTGAAGAAAGGAAACTTCTAAATGAAGTGGACAGATGAAAACGACCACGATACAATTTTGGTTCACTTTTGACGTCAATGTTTAAGGTTCAACGGTATCAACTGTAAATACGAAAAGATTCTTTTGAAATGTGTGCAAAACTCGTATAATTCTAGCACGTTTACAAAAGTGTCTGCAGTAAACAAGATAAAATTCTTTAATTGAACTGTTTTATGGCAATTAGCAACATCCGCCAACATAAACGTGGGGTTAAGACAATTTTTCCAACCACATGATCACGTAAATATTTTAGATGGCCACAGATAAAATGCTACATAAACCAAAAAAGGGAGCACAATAAAAACGGAACGGCTTCGAACATACCTTAAAAAGGCTCATATAGATTAATAGGTAGGTTTAGGTGTAGCAATAAAATCTAAAGAAATAATTAAGCGAAGAGGGAAAGATTGAATTCACACAGGCACGGAAACAGTTCGTTTTTAAATTCGAAATTTTGCAGCAAACGGCGATAAAATAAATTGATTGGTTAATTGTTCAATTGACCACGGTGTGTTTACATTTTTTTCAGGCGAGCGGATAAAAATAACTCACCCTTCTCTCCTCCTCCCTGGCGGCACGCAGATGGGATTCGATCGCTTCCAAATCAATTTTCGGCATGGCGGTTTCGATGTTGTAAACGTCAAAACCACCTGGAATAAGATTTAATCAAAAGACTGCTCAAACCCCAATTTACCGTGTGGCTGTAGAATTACAGGGTAATATTCGGAGCATGCAACAGGGGTAGATTAGGACTTATTAATGAAGAACGTGACCACTGTGACACATTATAACATATTATATCCCATCCCATAGAGACAGGGCTTATTAACTAAACAGTGTCATCACACCAACGTATTTCCACATCACAATTTGCGTTAAAATTAAAAAGCTCACCCAAAACTTCCGGAGAGGTTCTCTTTTTCTCTCTAGTCATCGGAACGGATCTTCTGTTTAAAGGATCGCGATTCCTGCTACCGAATTCTCGCCGTGGAAACGTGATCAAACTACCAAACTGCTGGTTGTAGTCTTTCCTTTTTTTCACGTAATAATCGATTTTTTCCTTCTTCCTTGGCACCGCGCTGTCTTCGTCTTTTTCTTTGTAGTCTTTGGTGATGTCTTCTTTGTTGAATTTCTCGACGTCTTCGAGTCGGATTTGGCATTGCTTACTGTCTGATTTCATTTTCTTGATTTGACATTCGATTTCTTCTAGTTCTCGATTGGAATCCTTGCGATCAAGTTTTTGAACTGGTACGTAATCAACGTTCATTTTGTTATCTTTGATATTTCGTTCGAACATGTTCCCTTTGATGACAGGAATCATCTCTTGGGCATTGGAAAGGAACGCATCGGAAATTTTGCTTTTCATGATAACTTGAGGCTTGCTACTTTCCAAAGCAGTTTCAGAAAGCAAAGGCATGTTTAAAGCCTTTATAGTTTCAGTATCCTCCAGAACGAACGGTTGTGGTTCTAAATTTGATGAGGATAATTGATTTAAGGGTTCTGCAACGTTCGCTTTAATATTATATTTAACTGGGGAAAGCGGCGTGTTGATCGATTCGTTCAGTTTTTCGATTGTGTCTTCTAGTTCTTGTACAACGGCTTTTTCTAGAGCGGGCAGTTCAAATACGTTTTGAGGCTTAGAACTGTTACATTGATTCTCCAGAGAGATTCTTCCAAATTCTTGTTCAACCTCTTTTTCGAAATCCCCAATGATATTTTCGCGTGTATCTGTACTTTTAACTAGTCCTTCCTCAGTTTTAATGTTGAGTTCGACTTTTTGCGCTACGCTAATTTCCGTGTCTTCGTCGCTGGTTTGGTTCGAATTTCCGCTTGTTTCCGAGTCGTTTCCGCATTCTTCATGGATGTTGAAAACGGGTTTGTCGTAGAAGACTTTCTGTATGTTTTCGACGCTGTCTAATCGATTGACGCTGTCGATGTGATCGATTTGGTAATCCGTGTCTTCGACATTGTTGTTGTTTATGTTGTTGACGTCGGTTCTAGTGGTGGTTAATGATTCGCATTCGAAGTCGTCGTCTGTGAAATCGGTATCTGACGAGGCTTTAATGCTGTAATCGAGTGTGTGAGCGAGGTGCTGAAATCCGGGGTAGTTCGGATTCACGATTCCTCTACGCTGAAGGGTGCCTGTACCTCTATTGCTCAAGTTGCTCTCTTCTGAAGAGTCAGAATCGGAAATATCGAAACCGCGATCCTCATCCTGGGGAGAAGTGTCGGCTGATGAGACGCTTTGATGGACGTCTGAAATGAAAACCGATTTAGAAAGACGCAGACGTTTTCAATCCGAGGAGCAACACCTAATTAATCCAGGGAGTTTTCACTCGAATTCAACTACCACTTAGTTTACATATAGCTCCATTTTCATCGACAGCGAGCGAATCTAGACAACCCACATTACCTATTATGTGCATCTTTTACATATGTGTATTTTGGGTTGCTTGCAACTCAACGGTCAACCATATTAAAACAGTCCAAAGCCATATCACTAACGTCAGGAACTTTGAAACCTATTTTATCAAAAATAATTATTATTTAAGTTACCAAACTATTTAGCGAAGTTTCTAAGTAAGTATATAGTGAACTTCGATACAACTTCCAAAAGAAGTCGTTTTCTTAAGATGGTTTTATTTTGGTTACGAGATGGGAGGTCTTTTGAAGTAAAATGCAATGTAATATACATACACACTAATAACAGTGTGTCAATAGAACTTCATTTAAAAAAAGCAAATATAGGGTGAACCACGCAATTTCATTTCATCATTGATTTTCCAGACTAGGTTATCAGAATGTTGTAACGTAATTTCAGCAAAAATCAAATTTTCGTTTGCGGATATGTTGTGAGGGCGGTTGGAAAATGTGGAGATGTCAGGAAGGACGTGTCAATTTTCAATTTGTGTTAATGCGTTGGAAAGCCAGACATCTATTACCCGTGGAGTTATTGTGTGCGGTGCAATATTGCCGTAAGTTACAAAAGTACGGCGTTTCTTAATATACGATCCTACAGGTGATTGTGTCAATAACGTGTTGAGGGGAAAAATCAATATAATTTTTCTATCCGGGAATCTTTCGAAGCATGGGATCACATTTATAGCAATTTTCAGAAAATTGTTGTTCGTGATAATATTACTTTTGTTATATTCATTTTTTTTGAGCAGATAAATTATTAAAGTAGATATTTATTGTTGAAAAGAAAAACAGTCCAGCATTTATTGTTCTCTTGATGACATAATATAGTTTTCTACAGTGATATTTCGCTTTCTATTTTCACAGCAGATAAGGTGCATGAATGAGAGAGAACACCTTAAGATAACATGATTTCCTTATAACATGGTTGTGAGCAGTCTTTGAGCATTGTTAATTATTATCGCTTGGATGGAAGGAAGGTCAGACAAACAAACAGATAGAAGGAATTAGTAAATACGAGATGTCCTCAGGGTGACAGTGATTATATAAATAAATTTCATAAGACCCATGACAAATATCAAAATGTCTCTCAAAAAAGCTGTTACA
>QDEB01033085.1:0-21471 GCA_004193795.1 Asbolus verrucosus | reverse complement strand
GCGGAGATAAAATCTATATTGAATGGAAACGTATTAATCAAAACCATAAAAAATTCATTTTAAAGTTTATACGAAAGTTCAACATGCAGAGTCAAGTACATTACTACTTTCATTAATGTGCATTTAACACCTTTAGTACAAACAAACAAATAAGAAAATTTAATTACCGGATTTATAAAATGAAATATACGAAATGCCATAAAATCTCACTTAAGAAGTAAATTTTTACAACTTCCTTCTTAAGCCAAGTTCAAAAGTGTCTTTTTTTATGTTCAATTACAAATGTTGACCTTTAAGAGTGACCGCTCAGATTGCAAACAGCAAAAACGCTTTAAATGCTTTTACAACAGCAAAACACATAGTTCTGCTTACCTGGATCAGCCCTAATGTAGGTATTCAGTCCTAAAAACAAACTCTCAGAGAGCTTTTATGCGCTGAAAATCAACTTTAAAATTCGTCCTTTTTATTTGCTAATAAAATCAAAATGGAAACGCTTAAATTAGCCATTAGGCTGGGCTTCGTAAGTGCTGGATTTCAGGTTTGTTTTCGCAGCGAATAGAAGGCGCTCAGACAACACTATTAAGACAAAGAGCATTGACAAGAGGTGTTCTAATGTTACAATAATGGCATTTCAAAGGTGGGTACCTGCTAACAATATTCTAAACGAATGATAGTAGCTCCACCTATAAGACCTTGACGGCATCTCTGTCCAAAACGCACGTAGTTTTTGTATAAACTTTGATTACTTAGAATAAAACAATTAAGAAGGGAAGAACAAATTCCTTGAGCTGTATATTATTTAACACGCCCAGGCCAAAGTCAAGGACAAATTTACCAATTGGCCCACGCAATAATGCCAAAAATCCCGAGACAAACAAACGATATTAAAACAACCACATAATGCTCAATAGAGCGCAAGAACATAATACAACTCTGGCTTTCACCTTGTAATCAAATAGTTTCTAAGAGATTTTTTCCGTTTGATACAGTCGAACCTCCGCGTCGCAGGTTGGTCTTCTTGGTGCAATTTCTTTTTGTTACCGTTCGAAATAACGCAATCACATAAATCAATTGCGTCATATGGACATTAATCAAGGTTAATGCGGCACGTTTATTCACGCAACAGCATTCAGTGTGAGAAGTCGAAGAATAAAACGCATAAATTAAAAAAAAAATGTCTGCAGTGCAGCATGATAAATCACACTGCGTAGTTTTAAGAAGTGTGAAATTGTCACGGTCGACAAGGGCAATAGACTAGAATCGTGAAGTGAAAATACAGACTCACCTCTGTCGAGGTTCTTATCCAGTTGGCTGTCCACCTTGGCTCGGAGGGCTTCGAGGTCGAAGGGAGAAGTTATCCCGTGGTCTACGCTCCGACTCTTGCTCCTAAAACCGACAGTCAACTGAAGAATCGACAAACCACCACGGCAGTTCAGTTGCGAAAATTCAATTAATATTTTGCGTTTCAAACTTGACAAAAGATGTGACATTTTCGCCGAAATTTCAATTTCCGGTAGCAAATTAAATTCTACGTGCGGCTACCGATTTTGAATCTTATCACATCTGAGTAAACAAATTTCCATCGTGGCAAGCGTTTTAATCAACAATTAACATGTAAATTTTTTTAAATCGATTTATTTATATAAACAAATTGTCGCTTGACTAGCGGTGTAGTGATTTTTCGCAACTGCTTCGTATCGTTAAGAGAGTATCGTATCGTTAAGAGAGCAGTAACAATAAATAACAAGAAAAATGAATGTGAAGAAAAAAATACGTACCGCATCCATGGCAAATTCTCTTTAGCAACCTTTCCTCCGTCTTGTGAGGCCCTACGTGACCTGATTCAAGCAAACGAAAAAAAAAGTCAGAATCATGCAAAACAAAGCAAAGAAAACCGTGCATAAAACACCCCATGCATGATGAGGATGTTTAGGTAATTAAGCTTTTGCAACTAAGTTCAAGCCTGATTATATCTGGATAGTGCTATTACACAAGTCCGGGAAACCGGAATTTTCCGGGTGAAACTAATTGCGCGAAAAATAGACCGTAAATTATAACGCGATTTTCGCTGTTTCTCGCGTCCTCAGATATTCTTCAATGGAGTTATCATTGACCTCACTGAAATTCATAATTTGGAAATGATCACATAATGCAATTAGGAACCGTATTTTTCGCTTTTTAAAGGCCTCATAAATTAATCAGCGTGACAACACAAAAATAGTCATCGATAACATTTTTATCTGAAGATGTTTACTAAATTTCTCGTTTGAGTGTGGGCACTCGAAAAGTTTAAAAAGTCAAAAGCTTGATAATTTTAGCGCAAAAGCTTGATTAACCGTAGAAAAAGATGATGGTGGGGGTGTATCTTTGTGATCTCTTGGACGCCAGCCTCGGTTTACTGCCTACAAATTACGCAACTAATTTTAATTATAGACAACACGCCAGATAAAAAATGTCCAAATGCCTCTGACCGCACCTAAACAAAATTAAACCACAGGCTGTTACGTATATTCCGGTGTAATCAGCACTGAGAAAATATTATGGTGCAAGGTCGTTTCAGTTTAGTGCTCGATTAATTGATAGAAATTAGACGCTGCATGAGCTAAATTAATATTAATGTGGCTCGAACATAAAAAGAACAAATTTGCGCCAATAAAAATTCATCCGGTGCGACATTATGACCATCGGAAGGTCGAACAAAAAAAAGACAAAAATTTATTTTATTATTTACGATCGTGTTCGATAATAAAAACCATCCGAAACACCACATCTCATTTTCCTGATAATAACGGAATTAACACACCCTCCATTTGTGTTTTGAAAATGTAACATTTCAGCTCCGTTTGATGTATGGCGTCCTTGTCGATCAATTAAATTTTTTAAAAATATAATGTCATTATCCTTAATTGGTTCGATATTTCTTCTTCGCAGCAGTCCATTTTAATTTTGATTTACGACAGGAGCGGTTTTATGGGCAATGTACTCAAACTATTTCTGGAATGTCGATTTGTGCTAGTTTTTCGACTGAACCTTGAGTAGGTGTTAAATCATCTCAAAACCAAAAATTTGCAGTTTGGCCAGCTTTAAATTCAGTCTCAGGGTCATTTTGCGCATTCGATTTCTTTTAATGTACCAAACAACTGGAGCATAGTAATATCCTTACCCCACATCCGACTTCCTTGATAATCTTTATCTAAATATTTATGCCAATCATTTCCACAAATTTATTTATAAAACAATTTAATTTTCATTTATGGTTAACCAACTCGGTGTGTGAGCACTTCAATTTATTTGAGGTGTATCAGTTTATAAAAAAACAAAATAATTCGATTATGTCCCGTTATTCGTTGGATCTTTCGGTTTGGTTTTAGCTTTCCCTGCGGCAGAAATTTTTGTTAGCTCGTTCATTAATTAGGCCCCCCGTGACTTTATCTGAAATGTAATCTTCTTCGCATTTTTCCCGCGGATGTTTACACAATTTAGCTTCATTATCCATTAGCCCAATTTATTTATTTTAGGTCTATTAAGCAAGTAAGTACACAAAAAAGCCAACATCATCAAGAGGAGGCAATTTTGGCAATACTTTAAAACAGCTGGCCCGGGTTTATTTCAGGTCTTTTATAAAACTGAATTGTGGGTTGAATCGTTTTTGTAAACGACACGAAAATACATTCACAACAAAAACATTCGGCCAGACACAAAAATAGCGTTTTGTTACAATGGCGAGGCTTGCAATAAAAATGATTTGTTTAAATGTTTGAATGATCGGGAGGTTTCACAATTAGTCAACAGAATTTTCCGAAGAACATGGAAATTTATCGCTCATCAGCTAGTTTAATGCTTGGAGTGTTTTACAAGCAATTTCGGGTGGTTGGAATAAAACAAACTAGCTATTTATAAAACGGTTGTCCAAATATAGACATAAATCTCGTCACATTTATGGTCGAGATAACCTAAAACAATAAGCTGGTCTAAAAACAACCTTAATATCGCAAATGGCTAGATGATTTAATTTTGTTTTCGTATTCAATTACCATAACAAAAAACAATATGGAAGAGCTATCGGTTACGTTATCAATAACTGTGTTTGTTTAGATGTGCCTTGGCCTTAACACACGCTGAACCACATGTTCACTTGCCGGCAAATTACTTGTCAGCAACCAAGTATTAAAAAACCAAATGACAGAATGTCTGAAAGTTAACTGTATTAGTGATAGCGATAAAAATCCGACTTTGTTATTACACTATTTTATTTTTACAGCGATAAATGGTCAAAACAACACCGTATTATTGCAGAACAATTTTAAAAGTGTTTTGACTTGATGGAATTTAATTGGACAAGATAAATGTTTTGATTAATAATAATCTGAAAATTTCCATTTCGGTAATTAATTCAAAACTGTTTTGACACACCGATATAATTCGCCACGGGCGAAAATTTTAACAATTTCTTGGCAATGATAGCTGGAATTTGCACCTAACAAGTGGCTCGCAAGGTGATCAAATACTCGAGCTGTTAATGGCGAAGGATAGAGAAAATTTTGCGAATCGCGTCTGCAATGGTGGGCGACGACTTGAAAGTAACATGAATGATTGGGCGTGCTACGAAATGGTTTCCGCAATGACCAACACAGAAAATCTTCGTCCTTCGTGCTCCCACGGTCAAATACCTTGGCCACTGCTGCCCGCCGAAGATGTTCCACCAGGAGGGCCTCTTCTGCCTGGCCTCGGGAGGCGACCCGGACTCGACCACCCCCTTCCGGCGCTTCCTCTCGAACTTGATCGCGTGCCAGGACTTCCTGCGGCTCTTCTTGTCGACGATTTCCGGCACCTCTTCCTCGATGTTGTGCCAGTTGTCGCGGTGCGTGGGCACTATGGAGTCCTCGATCCAGGGGTCCTTCTCGTGGACCACCTGCAGTACTTCCGGGTTCATCATTTCGGGGGCGATTTACATCGCACCTCTGTTGTGCAAGAATTGTAACGGCACTGCAGGTACTTTCACACAATTAACGACGCGGAACGCTATTTGGCGATTGCTTCTCGACTCTCTCTTCTCGAGAAAAATCCTTCGGCACGTACGGAGGCGAACACAACACTGGATGGCGATGGGTTACGGACTGAAGATTTAGTCACTCTGCTGGCACTGACTTATCGCGCGCTCCACTTATCCGACAGCAGTCTGACGAAGTGTCCTGCTGACTATTCCACGGTGCACTAACCTGCTGGGTACGAACTGCTGCTATCGTTTCGCTAGCTGCAGCCACTACTTTCACGCGGCTCCCCAGCATGCTATGGACAACACCGCCTCGAACACGCCAGAGTATTTTTAACTACCATAAATTGCTAATATGTGGGCATGTTCGATGCAAATTAGTGGCGAATTCCTCGCCTGAACTATTCCCATTATCAATTTTAGTCCATTCGATAGGAGCGCATCACCAACGAAGATAAACAGTTCTCATAATCGCATAAACAAACAACCTTTGTTTTTGTTTGTTTAAAATTTATTAGCTTTCGATTAGAACGGCCTAGGACGTCAGTTATACGCTGACATTAGCAGACAAGTTTACACCCGCCACAACGCGAACGAATGTGAGCCAGGTTCAATAATAACGAGTGCATCAACAAAGTGCAGATTATTCGCTTAATTGAAATAAACAAACCATTTCCCTTCACTAATCCAACTATCTCCTTCGACGGAATCCCCGTATAACTCCCAGGCAAATTAAATTTTCGTTCGAAGAAGCTTGAAAATATCTTTTACCGTTGAACTTCATTACTTCCACGGAATTTTTATTTAGAACACGGTCTGCTGCACATAAAATAATTCCATCGTGAGTCTGTAATTCAATTTTATAGGTTATGTTCAAAACGCAGCCCTATATTAGCTCTTCATAGCGTCTTTATGCGAACAGAGTTTACACATCGTGTTAAAATACAACCGACGCTGCTAAACAACTCCGTCGGAGACGTTGTTTATTTAGTACTTAAATGTTAGTTTCTTATATAAGTTACATATTAGAATCTTGCGCCAAATCATTACGGCGAGACTGTACGCGGATTTATGTTTGCTAATAAACTACGCTGTAACAGTTTAAATAACTGTAATTTTTTTTCCGCGATGGCCAAATTACATTCCCAGCAACGAAGTAAACAATCTCTGTTGCCCCGATGTGGTAGAGAAGTTTAATAAAACTGTTTATGCTGCAAATGAATTTGTTGTGCGCTGGATATTAAAGGAAGAGACTAATTATTTTTCATTAAGCACGATTCTATTGCAGCCGCGCACGAAGTGGAGGTTTAATTCGTTTTTTCAAGGTTTTAATAATACGAATTTTGAGCTGCATTCGACGTGATTGATGATGAACTTTTCAGGATACGAAGCGAAATTCTGAAAAGAGCAACTACGAAAAACGAAAGTAAATTCAGAACGCTCATATGCTATTGCTTCAATTTGCCTTTCGTCACGGTGCTTATGCTTCATTTGAATGAACCAGACCGCAACGAATTTTCGATGATGTTCGGTTTCGAAGACATGCAAACGATACAATAAAAAACCTCGTGATTTATGGATCGCAGTGAGATGTTTAAACTGAAATCTTAATCTTCGATTTTAAAAAAATAATAAAAAAACAAATGATCCGTGTTGTGTTAAACATATTTTAAAAAATGATAGTTGGCAACGGTTACAACAAAGAACCAAGACAAATCGCATGTCAACGCAACATAAGGTGGCTTGTTACAAAATTTATAATATTACACGTTCGAAAATGGAAAATTACTGTCCACCACTCTGGTATACTTTACGCCATAAAAATTTGGTAGAGCGTTGATATTTCGACAATAAAAGTAAGTATTATATTATTTAAGGCCAACTGACACGGTTTAATTTCTCACAATTTCTAATCCATTTTCCATGTCGTCTAGTATGCAAGTTATCCATTCAATGAACGTAACATACGAATAAAAACATAAATTAATAAAAGTTGAAATGTATTAAAGTTTAACCGTTTATATCGTTTTATTTTAGCAACAGTAGCCCCAATACAATTACATAATTAAATAATCAAAATCTGGGAAATTAGTGAGTAAAAATAAATGGAAAAGACCATAAACAGCCAACAAGAGAAATCAAATTTAAAGAGAAAATATTAAGTAGTATAATTTTAATTTACTTTGTGTTTTTTTAATTAGTTTCTAATGCGTTATCTTTTTCTAATTGCTAAAACCTCACTATCTAATATTGCTTTTATTTTTTCATTTTTTCTGGAATATCTTAATAAAGAGAATTTTTATGCGGAAAACATAAATTTAAATTAAAAATAAAATTATATTCCATGTAAACATAGACGAAAGTGACCTTTAAAATGAAAAATTGTTATAAATGCTTCAATAATGAGTTTTTCCACCTTCACCATTGACATCAACGAGACATATTTATAAAATTAACTATCTTTTTTGTCCTTGACCAATATCTTCTGTGCTATCTCATCATAGTTGGCAGGTGGAGGTTGAAAAGTGTTCCATACATGATGAAATCTGGACTTTTGTCGACCATTAAACTAAAGTTTTCTACATAATTATCGCTAGAACTTTTAACGATTTATAACAATCTGAAGGCCAACTGTCAAATTCTAGTTCTTTTTGCCTACTTGGATAACATTGTGATAGATATGTTGACTTTATAGATTGGGCAGAAATCTAATTTTCGTGTTCTGATTCTCATAAAACTTCAAAACGCGTCACTGGTTCAGGGATTATAATTTCTGAAAAGCCTCTACCAAAATACTTTCGACAGGGACGAAATATATCTAGTTATGTAAAACTACAAAAATATTTAATCATTTAACATTAAATGATTTTCCAATATGTAATATTCTGGGTACAGTTGTAAAAAATACGCAAAACTTACTGTCCTCCATTAGCAAGTAAACAGTTTTATATTTCCCACATACCTTTGCTATCATTACACTCCATAGAATGCATAACATATAACACACTAAAAAAAAAAATCCAAGTGATTAAATGGTTAAATTAACAATATCGTAAACCAAATAATTCGTATTTATATATCAAATTTGATTTAAAAATTGGATTATATACTTATATACGTATGACCTAAAATCGGATTTCGTGATGTAGAGGCAGATAAATTTTATTAGACAACTTTTTAATTTTACATGTCAAATTAAATTCGTTGGATTCGCAGTTCAATTCCGTCGTGCTTTGAAGTTCAATGAGGTTTCCTTCCGGCTGACTATTTTTATGTGTCTACATATTTTGCACTTTATAGACACATAGGCACATCATAAAACACATTATCTCAACAAAAATCAGACATTTCTGAAGTATTATGTGGACTCTTTTTCACATTTTGATCAGTTTATGTGGTAATAAACGTCTCAGTTGACATTTGCAACATATTTCGTGATCTCAGAATTAGTTTTATTACTTCATTAAATGTATACGAGAAAAAAACTTTATTGACTGGAAAAACTTTAGTAGATACTATTGCAAATATGATTCACTGCTGTTGAGGGTGATCAGTGATATTGACCGCATTACATTATCTGGCAGACGATGGAAATTCTATAAATAAAAACATCCAAATCGCAGGAGTTCAGAGTTTTAAACATTTCCAACTTTTATATATTTGTTTTTGTTTTGGTAATCATCCAAATTTAAGTGTTTTTAACACGAATGGTTATCGCGAAATTTTATCATATTATGATGATACAGTCCAAGTGCATAATGAAATCAGGTTTAAGTGTACGTTAGGAATTATCTCGAATTCTCAAAGCACGTGCATGCATGCTTGGATTAAGTTTATCTGGTGATCACATGAGCATACTTCTGGCAAACGAAAGTAAAATTAAACAAAGCTACTGACATGATTATCATTTCATTTAAAATTTTTATTTATTACTTCACCGAACAATTTCCTGTTTTCACCGTTTTGCACTAAACCAACAAAAACATGATCGTATCTTCGGGACTAATTAAAATACAATATTGTAGTACCAAATATACTTACAATTTTAATTGCCAGGAATTATTTATTTGCTTTGAATTTAGGACACAATGGCGATGTGAATCATCTCGTTTTTTGTATAACCAACGTCATCACTTTTAATTCTGTTAGTTACACTATGAAGAACGTCGAACTGTCTATTATGTATAAACTTTGTCTTTTCCGCGAAAAAAGAAAAAAACATGAGGTGAATTGGTACAAATTGCGGTCTTTTTTTTCATTCGACATCCTTGGGGGAAAGGTCGAAAACTGCCAACGTTTTACGATTCATTCAAGTACAGTAAAAAATCAAAATTATGGCTAATAACAATGTTTACTCTATAACTGAATTATTATTTCTTGACACAATCAAGGAAAAAAGGTTGTAAAAGTCGTACCTAACCTGTCAATTCTATATTTAGAACAGGCAGACGTACTGGAATGTTTATATTTATTGCCAACCTGTATTCATACGAACCATGATGGTCACCACCATTTGCACCACAAAATGCAACATCGTACAGTTGTAAATTATAATAACGCAACGACTTATGAAACAAACATAAGCGTTAGGAAATCGAATGCTCAGGGCTGCGGTGATATCTTCACAGGTGTAATAAAATAATGACATCATTTACAGTTCCCAGTCAATATCAATCAGTGCGTTGATTGAAATTTAAATATTTAACATTCAAACGAAGTTCACAACGTTGGCGTGTTAAAAATGACCCCATGTAGAGAAAAGGTGATATGAAAGGAGCTTGGCGCGATACGTCAGATAATTATTATTTTTACGTTGATTTGTCACTGCATGAATATTTAACAAAATATGTTTCAGGAATGTCACAATGATAATCGGAAAAAATAATTTTGGAATATCTTACACATTATACATTTACGAACATGGTATAAAAATAAATTGCACATACCATACAAGATGATCGTATAAATCAAGCATCGTTTATAAAAAAAAATTCACAGTGCAACGGGTGTTGTCAACACAAATCAACTAGTAAATAGCTCAAGTGGGGCCTTCGGCGATTAATAAACCACTTGATCAGCCTTATCTCAATTAATTGATATGATTTTTTCTTAATAATAATTAACTTTCCTGCATTTATCACTACTGACGCACCATAAAACTTATTGTGTTAAGTTCAATATAACTGGAAAAACAAAGCCAAATTTAATGCGATAAAATTTACCACCATTTAGTTCAGAATTATCGGTAATTTTAAAATTAAGATAAAGAAATGGTGTAAAATCATACGGTGAAAACTGGATAAAAAATCAAACAATCTCTCTAGTTTAAACCGAAAATTGTCTTGTTATATTGTCCCCTAAAATCGCTAAATCCGGGCTTGTATGCAACCCCAACTACGTAAACGGGCGGAGTACGCAATCTTGACTTCATAACCCAAATTAGTTCCCAATAAACTTAAATAATAACACAATTTACGACCACAACGATCGACACATCTGCTGCTATTGGGTTCTGCAACTCCCGCAGGTCATTTGTTATACTGAAAGACGAAATAACCACAACCCCATCTTAGAGTGGAATTCAATTCTCACAGATGTGTCAGTCGAGTTGTTGAGGTCGCAAATTTTAACCGTCTTCATCTTTTTGCTTGAGTCTAGTGCAAAACTAATTTAGCTTATGAAGTCAAAATCCGATGTTCTCACTTACTTTAACAGTAAAATAGTCACAAAAGTGTGCTTAACAGAATACTTGTAGTGTGCTATCTTGTGATGTTATGTCGATATTTTCACTTGCCTCTTAGCCTGCGAGAGAAATTTGAAGGACTGGTGTCAAATTGTTGTGTTGTGCAATGACACGCAGGAATGTCTTGTTTCTCAACTTTTTGTTTTTTGTAAAATTGCAGGGAAAAAATAAACCTCTACATGTTTATCGACGGAAATTTTTGAGGTTTGACGTAGGTCCGTTTTTAAATGATTTTTTACAAATACTTCAAGCACTTTCTAAAAATAAGATAAGAATTTAAATGAAAACAAACACAGATATAAAAGTTCCAGTTATTATCAGATACACTGTTCTGCATGACTCTCGTTCAATTAATTTTGAGTTTGGTTGCGTTTTAATTAATAACCGATATGTTTGCATATTTAGACAGAAACTTCTAGACCTGAACGTGAACTGGATGGATGTTGATTGAAATTATTGGGATGATAGATAGGAACGGTGCGGATTGACTCAGTCACCACATAATTGAAAGTGTTTTCGCAATGTTCAGTAAATAAACATATGGGAAAAAATAAACTGCAAAAGATGTGGAAAAATGATAACGAAGAGCAGTTATTTACATTCTTGCGCCCTTTTATAATGAAATGTCAGTGATTAATTTGCAACACCTGGAACTGAAACCTGAATTAATCAAATCTGTTCGAGCAATATTTCCGATAGGTGCATTTTTCTCGACGGACCAAATCCTGTTTCATTAATCTCGGAGACTGAGTCGCATGTAAACTTCACGAAAACCACTGAAGGAAATCGAGAAAGTTTCAAGACGACATTCATCACAGATGTTTCCAGTAGTTCATTTTCCTGCTGCAGGTGCAATTCACATAATTCCGTCAAGTATGAAGAATTTGGGCCAGTTTCACCAGCAGAAATCATGCACGTTTGGTTCCCACACATGGTCACGAGACAAATCATTAGAGCAGCTCAATTGCAACCTTTTGGAGCCCACAAACAGGCTGCAACAATGGTCCATTGTCGTTCTGCGGATTCAATTGGGTCAATTACATGCGTTATGTAACAAAAGCCTCCGCATCCAGCGCAGTGAATTTTTCTTAATTGGTCCGGCAGCTCCCCGTTTTCGCATAAAACCGTCTAATAATTCCACGTGACTGTGTTTAATTCTGTCTTGATTGGGACAATGAGTTCGCTGTCAGAAGGTCATCATCGTCCGGCCTTTGGCGTCCTTGCCCCAGATCACTTATTTTTCTTCCTCTCTTGTGTACCTGCCTCAAACGCTGCTGCGGCTCGACCTCACCTGTACGTCCAAGCAATTTATCAAGCGGGATTAACAGGGCGAAAGCTCACCTAATGGATTTTTATGCGACTCGAAAAAAATCCGGCCTCGAACCGGGACGATGGTCTTCCAAACGTTTGACCTTACATCTCGCTAGGCGTTATTACAAGTGTCAGTTCCTTAATTAAATCCGCCGGAATTGAGGAAGGAGAGTTGACGAGTCCAAATGGCATTGGCTTAATTCTGCGCATTCTTAAACCTGCGGCTTAGCACGCCCGGAACTTTGGGGTGAAACACTCGCCGGTTTCGGATCAATTACGAATCAAAACTCCTTGACTTTTTCGGGTTACGTAACGATTTTCTTCACCACTGCCGAATTGCACAACGTTGCATCTTGACGCCTTTCGCTGAATTCTACGTGTTTACTAACATGATACGAACAGGTACGCTTCCATTGACTTACCACCTTTCCTTCTGGCCATAAAACTCATTTCGTACTAACCCAGCACACACGTGACTTCCAACACGCACGCCGACAAATGCATTTCATGAATGTGGGACGCAGCACCTTTATTAATTTATCTTCGGGTTCGTGGCGCCCTTATTAGGCTTTGGCACTCACTCCGGTCTAATTTTAGCTCAGCTGTACACAAAATTGCTGACAAAAACGCCAGGAATCCGCGAGATTAGGTAATAACGACGTTTACATATTCATTAGATTACTTCTTTCAGCGAATGTCTAATTTACTTTGAAAGGATGAAGGCCATGGACGGTCGAGGATTAGAAAGAAAATTGCACAATTTTTTCATTTAGTTGGGTAATGTTAAGTGCACGTTTACGAAGGATATTAATTAACGGACGTTGGCCCTGCTTCCTTCCATTACGTTAGGTTTGTCGTAGAATGTAACTCGTAATTGGGAATGGCTCTTTGGCAATCATTACACACCATTATTACAATGTTTCGAAACTTTTGGTTTGTTAGTACTGTTGTTAACAGTAACACCATCGTATACTTACCTTTTATCTTCAATTGTTACGTCAATGTCTTTTACTTCTGTTCCCTTTATTTCGACTTCTTATCTCATATAATTTTCATACTCTCTGCTTCGTTGGAAATATTGTTGTTTTAACTTGGAACACGATTTCATATAAATGCAAAAGACGTCTCCATACGTTTTTCAAGTCACGTCATCACCCGCACATTTGGAATTGCGCATATTTAACGTGTCTGTTTTTGCATTTCTTTATGGAAAAATTCTTCGTAGTTTAAAAAATGTATAAAGCCTATTTGAACAACACCTCCTTTGTGGTTGTTACTTTTCCTAAAAATATTTGGAGGAGTTATTAAGCTCTTTATTAAAAATCGGCGTTCTCGCATTCTGGGGCTTTTGGAAGCTTTCGCTGATCAATAAGAATGTCTCTTTATGACTTAGATTATTCCAAACTCAATGGATTAATCTGAAGTGTAATCTCTTTATAAAATAACAACTTGCTTTTGTTGCTTAATTTAAAATTAGATCCTAATGGCGGCCATTGATCTGGTGCGATAAAATCAACCAATTTGCATAAAAACATGATTCTTCCACCTCTGGCAATATTCATAGCAGCACTGTTTCACAACAAATCTCGCTGTTTTTGTAAGTTTGAAACGATTTTTAATTATGTCGGAGGCGATAAAGCATAGTTTATTGCTCTGTACATGATATAATTTTTTTGAAATTTTGTCCAATTTAAACTCATATACCTAATTTATTTCTTTGTTCTCGCCATTCTTCTCTTTCCTGCGCTTTCATTACGCCGCAGCCACAATAAAAAAAATTCAGAGTATTAAAATCCCACAATGTTGGAAATGCTTGTGCTCAAAATATAGCAATAATAATTCACTTGTCCCTAAAATGCTAACTATGCTTATCGTATAAATAAATCTGGCCAGCGAGAGTGAAATTATTTCTAACACAGCAGTCAACATTGCCATAATTATGGTGAAATGGAAAAAAGTACATTTGTGAAAAATTTCTAATTTCGCCACATAGTGTAATTATCAATTTCTTTATCTTCGAGAGGAAGAAATGTCACGAAATTAAGGCGATTGATGATGGATAACGCCTGACTTGGGTGTAATTAAAAAAAAGATTCTACTTTATCATCATTAAGAGATTTTAGCAGCTGACTCGTTCATTGTTAAAAACTGCAGCCTCTACTGTTCTATCATCATCAGTGACAAGCCAAATCTAGTTTATTGAACTTCCATGGGTTGGGTTTGCAATGGTCGCGAGAAAGTAATGATAATTATGGTAAACCATAACTGTATATTAATGTGGCCGAGTACCTATAAATAAACGTGCATGGGAAGTAAACAAAAAAAACTTATAAACAGTATCGCTTGATTGAACAGCGAAGGTAATCTCACTCGTGCGACATTTAATCCTGAAAAAACTTTGGAATTATGCGTTACGTCGTGTTTATGGAGAGGTTAATCCGTCTGAAACTAAACGGCATGATTAACTTGTGCGTAGATAATTTCGGTCTGCCAACAATTTATTAAACATCACATGATCCCGACACGCTTATTACGGTGAAACGCCACCATATTGTTCCGGTATTCCGTTATCAGCACTATCAGAATTGCGGTTAATGCCGCCGCTACCGTTTCGTCGAATTGTATTTCACATCGTAAGACGTAAATGATGTTGCCTTTACAAACAAATCCCATTTAATCTCGCATCAAGTATAAAGGATGTGTGCACGAGAACATTCCGAACGAAGAACTTGCATTCATTATGCAAATTAAATACGTCGTACGCGCGAAATGGTCATTTTTTGTTTACGTACTCGAAACGGTGTCTTCGAGTGTTGTTTATGCGGGCATTTAGATTGACTAAATTACGAGTCATCAAAACAAACCGCATCGTGTGATGATCTTTAAACACGTAATTTATTTTGTGGTTTCTTCACGTACTTGACGTAAACTTTTATTGTGTTTTTCAAGCCCATTATGTGCGAAAATGAATCATTTTTTTACGATGACGCGGACCGGAATGGGCCCGAAATAAAAATTCAAGAACCACGATGGAAGGACGCGCCGGTAATAAAACGGTTGTGCATCAAAGAAAGGTCAAGGTAAAATCTCGACACCCCCGAATTCCAATTAAAGCAGCAATCAATCGAGCCTCCATATTTCCCCGAATGTTGCACGANNTTATTAACTCAACGACTCAACTACATTGTCCGTGGATTCATGGATTGTTTTTCCTCATTAAGTCCGGTCACAATGTCGTGCCGAACGGCGATTTCCATAAGCGTTAACGGAAGCGCGAGCGAAATAAATTCACTGATGATGGTCTCGTAAATATGTCGCAGATCAACGTGTCGTGTTTCGCAATGATCAACACAAAGGAAAAGTATTTCGATTCTGACGCAGCTCGGAGATAAAACATTGATCCACACCTCGGCGACGTCAGAAGGTTAAGGGTAATTTTTTTTCAAACTTTCAACCTGACCAGACAGGAACCGACTCTTCGAACACACACGCATGGAAACTACTTAAGAGCTTTCCCACGCTGTTTCGATTATGCTTAATTACGATTTCGTAACTTTTATAATTCACCATCAACTTGAGTTTGCTTGGTTGGACGGAATTAATTTGACGGAGGACCAGTTTGCAGTAAACCTTTTAATAAGAGAGCGAAAGGGTTTCATCCGTCTAATTCTGCATTGTGCTTAAACGAAGCCGACAGTAAGAGGTGAGGCTTTTAACGTTAAATTAAGCGTTACGCGACGACCATAAACACCCTGGAAAATCGATAGCGAGTTTCCAAGAGTTTGGCGAAAATTCTTTATCAACAACCGATTGGGTCGCGAATCTGGACTTCCACATTGTGCCGCCGAAAATAACACGAAAATCGGAGCGGATGCGCTCGACAAATTTATTTATTTTGCCACAGCCGCAGGAGCTGCGTGTGGGTTTTCCGCATTTTGCTAAAAATTTCTCAATGTCACTGCCAAAGTTTTGGATGATGTATGAACGAGCTCCGAAAGCGTTAAGCTGGCGTAGACGAAATTGAGACGTTCCTGAATACAAAGCTCTTCTTTATGCAAATAATTTCGTGTGACTTTTGGCCATTTTGCTGACGCAAAAACGAACTGGTTGTTTGCAAATGGCGTCTTGTTGTTTTTACCTGACAGACAAACGCCTTCCTCATTAAAAGTGTGACGAAAGACGCCGCTTAACAGAATATAACATTGGTTCTACCCACCTAACATTTCAAACACAGATGGCCAATTGACAATTGAAGTCGTCTATTATATGAGCAAATATTACGCAACCGATTGAGTCGAAAATGGGAAAATACGCTAAATCAGCACGTGACATGATGTACTTCAAATTTTTGACCGATGCTAAAATTTCATTGTGACACTTTTAGGATTTATTCAAATTCAAAGGCCGACCACAATTCAATGGTGATCGCTCCAAAATCGCGCCATAATTGAACGGCTACAAGTTCGCGGTGGGTATATCATTATTTTAATTTTTTTTAATGGCGACCGTTAACCATACCATACCTCCATCTTTTGTAATATCCTGCAATAATTTACGTGTGTCGACACAAGAAAAAATATGATAGACAGCTTGACTTTTAATCCAACTTTCATTAAATCCACTACTGGTTTCAGTGATGTTGTACAACAGATTGGCCCATTGCTCTGGACTAAATAAGTCACGGACTCGCGACGGACCTTGCACTTTTAATCATTGTTATTTAAGACCTTTTTTGTCTCTGGCCGACGTGTTTATTTTCGATTAGATATTATGATTTTTTTTCGCCTTGAAAAATCATTTTCTTAATATTGATTATCATGTTTCTAACGTGACCCCTTTTCGTTGTCCTTAACTATACAATTCTCGGTTATTTTTATACAAATATTCGTCCCGCGTTAATGAAATTGCAAATTCGTGTCATATGAAACTTATTTTAAGCACTTTCGCGTCCGACTTCTCTTGTTTTTTTCTTGTAAATATAATAATTCAAGAGCGATATCTCTGGAAATAATAACCCGCAAGGTTATAGTTGCAGTTTTTATTTTTCGATCGGGCCTCTCCATCTAACCTACTTCTAAACTCCAGGAGAAACGAGAATTTATGTTTGGAGAAAACCGAGAAGAAAATCAATTTCATAAACTGAGGAGTTACTAACCTTCGCCGAAGCATATAGAAAGTAATTTCCAGAAAAATTCGCCGATTACAACAGAACGAGGCGAGATAAATTGTGCAACGCCAACACATAGAACCTAGAAAATGGGCGGAGAAAGCACGAGGCATGACAATATAAAAAAATTAGTAAATTGCATCAGAAAGGAAAATAGAAAATTTCCGACCAGAGCGGCTTCCTTAATCCGACGAAAATTTTCTGGTTGGTCGGTCGTTTGTGACAAAAACCCGTTAAAGCAGCTGAATAATTACGGAGCAAATTATTAACATCACGCCTTCCATCGCAATTTTTTCCAGACGCTCTCGACTGCAGGCAATGTAAACTTATTATCACCATTTTCACTGCAAGGTGGAAAGTTTTCACAGCGGTTTGTTTTTCTCGTTAAACGTCGTAAGGTGAAAATAATTGCACCGCACCTTGCCCCCTGAAGATTTTAATTTAAGCCCACTGTTTATATTTCTAGCACCAAATAATTTCGGAAATTTGTCAGAGATGATGCTGACGTGCGGGAGTTTTGATGAAATTCCTCGTTTTCAGAGAAAAGTTTGGCAGTTCAACAAATATCATTGCTAATTTTACTTCTGGCTTATCCCGTCGATCGACACTTTCCTTAAAAAGCAATAAACACACTTCCGGAGTTTCCTGTTTTCAGAATTTCCCTGGGTACCAATTTCGCTTTGGCAAAAATTATTTTTAGTCAATGGAAGCGGAATAATTGAAATTATTTCTCGAAAGACCGTCATTAATTTCGGCGACCTAGATTGTTGTTTTTACTCCAATTTAAAACAATTTATTGCAAACACAGTTGGCTTAAGACAATACAAACTATTTGAGCAATTGACTTATCTTTATTGTTTTGCATATTCCAAGTTAATGAGGTACTTGTATCATAAACAAACAAATGTTCATCTTCACTGTTTAACGTTCGATGATTTTTAACGATACAGTTTATAGTCTGTCCGTTAAGGCACGTCTACATGACATTTCCTTTTGATTTATACGCTCGTGAAGCCTTGTTTGCATGCTTTTACCCAGAATAAAACGCTCTGATTTACAACGGGCAGAAATTCAAACTAATATATTTACCAAACATTACTGCACCATGTCCCACTTCCACGAAGCACTGCCAAACGAAAATTTTATGAAAACGTGATAATTCTGAAAAAATTACACCCTCATAAATTATGGAAGACTGCGTGATAAAAATCGAAATGCTTCGAGTGATTAGTGGTGATATAAAAGTAATTAAAAAATCATATGTCTCATGTTAAATTGGAACGGTCAACGGTACATAACGAAAGAGATTAATAAAAAAAAGACATGAAATATCGCGTGAGTGTAAGCTGTTCATAAATAAACAAAATGATTTTGTTATTTTCCGATATTAATTAATCTATTTTGCATTTAATATTAGTAAAGTGTTATTTATAATTAAACAAAAACTCACTGCCAATGGATGCCATCTCGTAATAAAACGTGTAAACCACGAAAAGATAATCTCGCACCGAGCGAATTTGATCGACGTTGACGACCTTCCCCACCAGAGTGTGCTGACATCGTTACGGTTTCTACGATTCAAAGCAAAACAAAATCTGAAAGAAAAACAAAAACGAAAAATAAAGAAAAATATAAAACAAACACAAAAATAATAACATGAAAAAAAAACAATATAAGAATAAAATTGTAAGAACGAACTTTCAATTATAATGTCGCTTTTATTAAATGAACATCGGGCGATGAACCATCTAACAATTGAAAATGTCTGGTCTTTCTCGATGTTTTTTGTCGTTAAGAGTTCAACAATTGTTATTGGCGAAGTCATTGGACTCAATTTTAACAAAACGAAACGAATCAAGTTACAACGATTAACTGCTAAAAAAAATGCAAACATTAACTTTGTCTCACGTGATGATGAGCAAAAGAGGTTCATGAAGTGTAAATGTAACATAGTAACGGCCAAAAAGTTATTACTTCTCTCTCCAAATGTCAGAGTGAAATGAAAACTTATCGAAAATGTACTTAGACCGTTTCGGTCTTTAAATGAAAGAAGTAATGCGTATCACAGATATGTTCAACATCATATTCATTTTTTGGATATCGTTAAATACATACTTAACCGAGTTCACTAAATTCCAGTCACAAATCATTACAGATTTTCTATTTTCATCATTTATTACGGCTTTTATGCGGTAATAACATAAATAATAAATTACCAATTTTTATGACTTATACCATAAAGTAATTGCGTAATATTTATGAATATTTAACTACTAGAAACTATTTTGCGCAGAGTGCATTATCAATTATTATACATACATTAAGATTTAAAAGAGTATTAATAGAAGGTAATTTCCATAGATATTTTATATTTACGCAAAAATATACACGGGCAAGTCGTATCAATCAGTAAATTGGTTACGCAGATGAAGATTTGCTTTAGAACATCTGTGTTTTCGTTATGGCGAAACCGTAACGGAAGTACAAACTGAAAATATATTTAGTAGCTTTTAGTGACGACACACAGACCGACATTTTCTCAAAATATTCCTCAGATAAAGAAGTATTAAAATTTCGAGGTTGAACTTCTCTACAAATAAAATACATTTCCTACTCGAAATTGATTTAAAGTAGTAAGCTTGAAAAGCTATCGAAAAAAACAAATATTTGTTTCCACTATCCCCTTAAGAATCTGAAAAACTTTTATTTTTAAAATGACAACGTAATTATCCTCACATTTGTTATTTAATGTTAGCCAGAAATAATTTCGATATTATTATTTCATTATAAGTAAAGCAGCATAATTATGTAAATTTAAATAATTTAAATGAATAAATAATAGAGTGTTTCACATTTAGAATTATTGTAATAATTAAGTACTATTATTAATATTAAAGGAAAAACTAATAATTATAAAATAATTGCGTTCTTCTTATGTTGCGGCGCCTGTAAATAGGCAACTTATTTAACATTGACTTCAGTCCAACTAACGTGAAAAGTTTAATACTTTTTACAATTCTATGTTTAAATTTTTAAAATAACTAAAGTTGCAGGAGAATTTGCTGTTGTTTTCTAGAAAATGTATGAAAAAGTTGTAGCGTGTTGGGCTCGTTCAATTTGATAAAATCATACATACAACTTTGTAAATCGCTAACATAGTAATTTATTTGAAATTAATATAAACTATTAGTGCATTAACTTCAAATTTAATTGATTATTTGTAACATATTTGCAAGGTATTTGTAGCAGCGATCGAGTGATTCAAATTTTTACAAGAAAATGAAGTAAATTTTTATAGTAATGAAAGGTTGCTAAAAATCATCCATTAAGGCTATTTTTATTTTTACTTTTTTGTTTGCAAAGTGGCATCGTTTTTGTATGAATATTTTAATTAAGTAAACAGAAACCAGGAAAAATATTTTTTTAAAGACTTGGTTGAGGACTTACGTTTTGATTTATTTTTTATGACATTACTCAATCGACAATTACTAAACGTCAGTCACAGGTCAAATTTATTTCTTTATTTCTTATATTCGTTTATTTAAGTGCAACATTTACACATCATGTTTCACGATCCTTTCTTTTTTTGATTTATCAATTTATATATTTTAAATATTTTTAGATTCCATGTGTTCCTTGGTAACTTCTGCCATTTTTTATTTCAAATAGCACAAAGTGAATTTTTCCAGTAACTTTCAAGATATAAACTAGTTACAGTGAAACCCATTTCTCAGCTGAACTGAACAAAACCCACCTTTCTATTTGTTTTTTGGCGATTAATCAATTCCCGTTGACAGTTGATTTGCCGAAATAAAATTCCTACTTTAAACGAATCCTGGTTTTAAATCTGATGTATTTTGTTTCAATATTTGTCGTTGGTTCAAAACGTATAAACGAAATGTCATTCACATAACTTTGACCCAGCATGACGCCTTTTTGCCACCATGACAATTTCATTCGTTATTGTTCCAACTATTCAATTAATTTTTGTGTATTATTTGAAAATTTCGTTTTCAAATTTTAAAAGCTCCATTTAGCACATCAGAACAAATTGTAGCATTTGTGGTTTAATGCTTTATAAAAGAGTTTACGGTATTTCCAACATCGGCTACCTATTCAACGTTATTCGAGGCACTAACCCTTTTACAAACCAATTAAATTTAAATCATCACAAATGGTCCAATAAAACCTGTTCATGTTGAGGACGTTTCTGTTTACACATGTTTACAAATTTTTTATTTGATCGTTCATTATTAA
>QDEB01033069.1:252-11696 GCA_004193795.1 Asbolus verrucosus | reverse complement strand
TGTTTTCTTTACGTTTAGAGGGGCGACGATCGGTCTTTAAAGTATGCTGATGTCAATTAAACACGTATGATTCTAAATAGTATAAATTTTGAACACGTTAAAGCGGTTGAAATATCGTAATTATTTACAAAAAATTATTTTACTAATGGGTAACCAACTCACCACCACTCGCCACGGCCGTCAGGCCGGATATTCACATATCATGGATGTTGCCATCAAGTGATGATGTACTTTTAATCCAGCGTAATAACCGCCGTCTTGCTGTACTATAATTATCATTTTGCCGTAATTCAGTAGTAATGTTCAATGTGTGATATATGTTAAAAAAATTTCTGACTATAAGACATGAGCATAATAATATCGCTTTTTGTATTTCAACAATTAAATTTTTATATTACGTATTAGAGATTTGGTTGCTATACCCCTAGTTGAAATAATTGTAAAATTAAAATTTTTTCAAGATTCCATACATTTTTTATTGCAACAGAAAATTGAAAATATGTATCAATTTTTTTGTTGTAGGTTTGTAAGTGGTTGAGAATTTGGCACAGCAATATCTAAGAGATAAACTATCGGTTCTGTTTATCAAATCTAATGATATCAGGGATGTTGGCGAGTCCAGATTATTAATAGAAAGGTCTTTAAATTTCGTCGACCTATTTGTTGGGCTGTTATTGATCCTACCCAATGATAATTTAACATATACGTAACGTTGAAATAATGTTTACGAGAAATAACGTTACTAATGGGTAATTATTTAACTTTATTATTCAGTTATATTGTACAATTTTTCTACTACAACAGATAGATACTACAATTTTTATGTTTTTTAACGTATCGAAGATTCCAGACTATTAATATGTAGATTCATCGGTCTCTCCGTAGGTTTGTTTCTCCCCACGTTAAGTTAATTAAACATTTATGTAATATGTCACTAAAAAGTATAAAATTTGAACACAAGTGTTAAAATTAACAATTAATGTAAGGTTGAAATGATGTTAAAATGGCTGAAATAATGTAATTAGTTATAAAAAAACGGTTATTAATAGGTAATTATTTAACCTTAAAAATTACGTTCTATCAATGTTTTTTCAAACTATTCTTCTACTACATATTTTCATGTTTTCTTTGAGTTTAGAAGAGCTCAAATTACCAGTAAAATCCGTCAGTCTGTCCGCAGATAATAATAATTAAATATTTAGCTAATATATGATTGCCACAGTGTAAAATTTGATCGTTTTCGTTAAAGTCGATGAAGGTGAAATAACGTAATTAGTTATAAAATACGTTACTAATGAATAATTATTTTACTTTATTATTTACGTTACATTAATGTTTTTTTTGATGTATTTTTCTGCTGTATTTTTTCACGTTTAAAGGGATCATCAATATCAACAAGTTATCATTAGATAAATCCTCAAATTTCTGTGTCCATAGGTCTATTTCTCGACCTTACCTAATTTAATATGAACACAAATTTTTAAACTTCAGCGATCTACCTCTTAACTTATTACTGAAAAAAAAAAATTGTAGATACGTTATATCAATGACAAGAGATAATTAGCCTTTCGGTTTAAAGCACACAAATTTTGATCTCTGTGAACATATTTCTTTTACTTTTGATATTATGTAAACTACACGACCGACAGAAGCAAATTTTAAATACATTTTAGTGCTGCTTTTAATTTTACTAACAGGAGGCGCCACTGTTTTCAACAATCATATTAGTCCTTTCGAGCAAATTTTTTTAGATTTCCGGAAGGAAAACGATTACAAAAACAGAATTTCCAAATTTGTATTCTCAGAGACTATTTGACTTAATAGAACGAAATTTTGGTTACTTTTACTATCAACAATAACATCTTTATTTTTTCTAAATACTTAATAGAAGGGTTATTATTTTGGAACCAGAGGTTATTGAACTATTTCATACCTCACTTATTATATTTTAGTTGGAGCATATTGCTTAAATCTGGTCAATACATTTCCTCAGTTTTTGACCACATTGTTAACATATTATGATGCAGTAAATATTTTGGATATTATTTAAAGAAACAAAACGAAATTTTGTACAGTTGAATACGATAATATAATTAGGTGAAATGTCTATTAAATTATTTTAAATTTCATTAATGTACATACATGTACTATATAATGAAATGTACATTTTTTCACACAGCTCGGAACTATTTACTCAAGCAAGGAACAATCTATGTTAGTACGTAAAACGGTTTACGCACTTTTGAAGTCCATTCATCAATGTTGAGATTCTTCTAAATATATTGAGTTCTGAAGGAAAATTTTAAAAATTCTTTTTTTTTTAATTTCAACATTCATTAGTTTTATTGCTGCTAATTATCACTTAAGTGCTAGTTCGGAGATACTTTGACAAACTACCGATAAACTGAATCTTGTCGCCAAAGCATTTAAGTTCTGTTTGTCCTTTCACCCCTAAAAAAGTTATAGGCATTATTTTTCTTTACGGCCCATTTGAAAAATAGTTTTGTCTTAATTGGATTGATCGCGTAGTAAATTAAGGGTCCTTGTATAAAAATATGATGAATCGGCCAATTTTAATTTAGAAAGGAAACTCTTAATAAGAGAAGTTCGATGATTAAATTATAAAAAGGAGGGATTAAAAAAACATTTTCTTATTTTTACGCCTATAAAAACACTCACGGCGCCATCTAAAACTTTTATAACATCCTAAAGCTAATATATGGGCTATACAGAGTATAAATTTCAGCATAATGATCGGTTTTTGAATAAAATTGTTATTGCCACCTAAAAAATTTCGGATGATTTTTTTGGGTACGATTGTGCAGATTGGACTAGTTTATGGCGCGAATAAAGTTATGTTTTTTTAATTTTTAGTGTTGGCAATAACGACCAGGGTTGTTGCAATGGGCAATAAAAGCAATCCAAGCGCATGTTCTTCTGTTTTTCCTTATTAGTATCTGACATTAGTTAATTCTATTAGGTTACCACGTCGTTCCAGCCTTATCCATAACTCCTCATTTCTTGAATTCATTAAAATTTTATTTACAATTCCTCATTTTCGCCTTTGTTGCATTTTTTCCAAAATTGCTTTCTGCTTATTTCAAAATAATGCTTTCTGTTTTAGGCTTCTTAAGTTTTAAATGATGACGATGCGCTAGTTTAGATACGTTCTGCATCTTTCCACTCTTTTCCACCGCCGCTTTTCCAAAAATTTAAGTTAATTAATTCAGTTTGAACTCTATTTTTCTACCATCAGTTTCAGAAATCCAAGTAAATGTAGGGGATTTTTGGAGAACTGGATATGGCAGAAATCTTAAAAGAACCAGAGCATAAAGTTTTTGAATCATTTCAGTTTGCTTAGGATATCCTCAATTGTTTTTAAATACTTTGGAATTCCTTCAATCAACTCAAATTGTTTCAAGGTTAAAATTTAAAAAAGAAGGAAAATCAAAGCAGATACATTAACAAGCAGCTTTTTCCAAAATTCATCATTCAAAATGTCATGAAAATAACCAGCATGTCAAGTTGTTCCTCCTTTGGACATGACAACGACATTGTTGTAGTGTAGTAGAACTTTTGAATTTGTGAATAACGTAAAACCTTCCATCATTTATTACATTGAAAGTGGGCAATTACGAAGGTCACGGAGACTCTTCTTCGAGATTTGGTGGGAGTTGCCGCTCCCATTGATGTTGTGTCAATCAAGGCTATCAATATTTTTTATATCCGGGCTGATTTTATTGGGCACGGCCCTGGTGGGGAAAAGTAATAAAATGAAAACTAAAATAAAATAATGTCGGATACGGGATTGAGTTTTATTTGTGAATCGTTAGTGATGCCAGTCGCAATTACAAGTTTTTCTGATGTGGCGTTAAAATTGGAATCGGCTTGACATCTAGCGAAAGATCTTTGGCGAAAACAGAAAAACAGGGCCGGGCCGGCGAGGAAATTGTTAATCCATAAACATAGTAATTCAGGGTTCTGGATATTTTTTTTAATTGTACCATAAAACTGATTTATTACCGTTAGCGTTGTCCTCCTAATATCCTTTTGTCGACTTCCTAGCAGGCCAAATAAGCACCACAAATCGTTAATTTGCAACAGCATAATTTACTACCGAAAAGACAAATTTATCAGGGCTTTGAATGCGTATATTGTTTGTTTTCGTCCGGAAGATTAGAGCGGGCCTTAATAAAACGTGTATTAATAAATAATTCAAATTCTGCCGGCGAAGACCGAGTGATTTAAAAAGAACGCGCCTCTCTCCAATCACATGATTGGTTTCCAATAGCTCCAGAACAGACGACTTTGAAAATGGAAAATGCTTTACAATGATTTAATGACTTTGAATGGGATATTACTTTTATTTTTTATAGACTCGAATTACAAAAGCGTTTTATTTTGATCCACGAGCAACCGTTCATCATCTTTATGTCTTCCCTCAGCTCGGCGACACCAATAAATATCGCATTAATCTGCGAATTCACTTAAAAATTAATAACGAAGCCGTCGGAACGCCAGGAAATGACCAAACCTAGATCTGGAAGAAGGCCTCTAACCCCTGGCCATTAACGGCTCTGCATTACGGCGTATTAAAATCTCTATAATTTGTTCGCGTATGGAGGGTAAGAGTTAATCTGCAATTATGAATTTGTAGCGCAACTTGCTTACTTAATAACGACCCACCTCGTTACCCTCTATATTACCTTACATTCTGTAATGCTGCACCTCGACTGGTCCCCGAGTATATTTGCATTAACATCTTGGAAACATTTTTGGCAGTAATTATTTCTCACTTTACCTAAATAGCTGTAAAATTAAACTAATAACCGGAGAGTATTAAACTTTATTAGCCTCGGCTTCATTTAACGGAGTTTGTTGTTGCACTATAACAAATTTTACGTCCTATTAATTAACCGAATTGTCGAGGTAGATGCATATTAATGCGCCTTCTACAACTTAATTAAATGTCTTTGCGCCACACACGAGCTGCATTCTAACAACATTTTTTTTGCNNGCAAAGGTTTCAGAACTCTTGGTGATATTTTGAAAATTTCATGATAGTTTCGTCTTCTCCATTGAGGCTTAACCCATCAATTAACCAAAGAGATCGGATATTTAGTCTTTTTGAACTTCCTTGTCTTTGTCTTTGTCTTCAGCTGAAATCAGGACTTTTTCTAAGAATCTCCTCTCCTTTGGCTCTTAGGTATCAGCCTTTTACATAAATGTAAAATGGTCAGAATTTCTTACTACGTTCATTAAGAAATTCAATCTTTAAATCAACTCTACCTTTAAAATAGGTTTAATAAGTCTTAATAGGTTAAAATAGGTCAATTTTAATAAATTCTAGTCAAGTCCATGGTCTCTGATATATCTACTACCTAAGTTTAAATTGAGGTTTAAGATTTTTTGATTAACTAAGTTTTTGTTTTTCGTTCTATTTTCGTGTCATCAATGTGTCATCAATAATGATGACATATTAGAGCTATATATGATGACTCATCTCAATGTGACGACTCATCCTATATAGTTCTAATGTGTTGCTTTTTTCAGTGCAACGCTTTCTGCTTTCACTTCTACTTATTGCAACGAAATATTCTACAGTGTGCCACAAATACTAACTTTCTGGAGTTTTTTGAATTTTTTCAAAATTGCATTGGACAATTTCAGATGCCGCAAAAATAAGGGGAGACCAAAACAGCATCTGAGAAAATCTAAGGCAATTCGGTTTTAATGAAGTCTACAATATAGTAAGAAAGAGTATATTCAAATAGAAAAAAATCATTTCAAAAGTCGAGCAAATCCAAGCAATCCAAGAAAATAGATGTTAAAAAAATTTAATTAAAAACAAAATAAATTCAGACATAATTCAGAACATCTGATAACTCTTTCAAAAATCGATATTTAAAACTGAATTTATTTGACTTGAATTTCTATAAACTTTGTCGGATTTCGACTGAATTCCCTTAAACTTTGGAATATTTCAAATTTCATCTACTCTCTTTGATTTTTCAAAATTTTCTTAAATCGTTTTGGAAGAAATAGAAAATAACAAAAAAAAAATTGAAAAAATTTAAGAACATATTTGAAGATTCGGAAATTAGGTATGATTTAAAGAAATTTAAAATTAAATATCCACAACCGATTGGGAAATTTTGAAATTTTCTTGTCAAATTGTCAAACTAAAATTTCAAAATATCCACTACTTTTATCGGTTTTTAATGTACGAATGTGGGTCAGTATTGGGTATTTCTTCGCCGGCTTTGGACGGAAAGCCCTGTAGTCGCTGTGCTGTGTAGAAAACAATAAATAGGGTAATATTGGATTGGATTTTTTTATGTTGTCAAGATTTGTTTAAGTAAACAACATCGTTACGTAGACGCGAATTATCCATAAAAGCAGCGGAACTTCGCTGGCATTTCAAGTGAATCCAGGCCGACATTGTAATCGGACTGATTCCGAACTATTTATACAAAATTAGTGGCCATCAAGAAGGGGTGCTTTCAATCCTCAATATTTATAACGCATCATATATCTAACAATAAAAACGATTCGGTAAAAGAGGAGTCAGTTTTAAGATGCGATCCCCTATTGAATCGGGTCGGGTACTAAACATCCGCCATCCGGAGACAATCCGCCAACCTTTTATATGTAAAACGAAACTGATATGTTTATGGTGGATTATAAAACTCCATGACTTGTAAAAATCCTGAGTGACAACCGCCGGAACATGTCGTCGAAAGGAAATGAAAACAGGAACACGAGTGCGTACGACCATCACCAAGGGGGGCGAATAGAAATAAATGAAGCCTAAAGAGAAAATGATGATGATCTGGATGCGGCCCATGCTTCATGCCGAGGTGAATATGATAAATGTGCGAAGTAAAATGACATCATTTACCCAGGAGAAATCACTCACCTCTGATTTTCGACGATGAAAAATGTACAGACAGCATTACCGAAAATGCCACAATACGCAACGACTCCCTCTCGAACCATTTACAATAGAGCAATTAAAATCGCGATTCCGAGAAGTTGACGTTGCGCCTTTCTATTTCCATCGACTCAGATTTAAAATCCATCCGAATTAAAAGTGTGGATTTATAGCCGGGCTCTGCAGCTACTTAACGCCACTATATCAGACACTTGTGAAACTGTAAAGTATAATTCTGGTCATAAAGAGGTTTTTTGTGTCGACAGTGCGGTTTTTGTGGGAGAAACAACGTGTTAACTTAAATTAAACTACAAGGGCACAACACTCTGTCGGATAACACCGACTCGTACTTTATCTTGAATACAAATTATCCTAAAAGGTACTAGCCCATTAATTTGACAAAGTTAAAAGTTAAAATGTCGAGGGTTTCAGACTTGCTTAAAAACGCGAGGAAAGTCTAGGGGCGAACCCGCCATGCAGGTTACCATGTAAGTGCCATAAATATTGCAGACTTATCTCAATTTACACTCATAATCAGCTTAAGAAAAGTGGCCGCTTTAAAATGTAGTTGCAGGATTAGGGCGACTTTTATCTCCGTATATCTCGTTTAGGGCATGGCGGAATTACGTGGTAAATGCGCAGCAAGAAGAAGAAAAAAATCGGAAGTCCAATGGCCATCTTTTTTGATAACAGAACTTGTACATATGAATAAATTTTAAAAAAATAATTCAAATTTCAAAATTTATTGAAAAATGAAACAATTTTTGAAAAATATTCATTCTATACAAAATTGATTGTTCCTCACCTCCACATGGTCATCAGCGCTACTGTGCTATTTGAACCAAATTTACAAGAACTTCTTTTCCCCATCACTCTCTTTAAGAGTTATATTCGCATTTCTGATTTATTTGTACATACCGTATAGCTCTATATGGCTTTCTTTCCATTTTCGGAAATTGCGCTTGTGTTTACAATATGTTTTTGAATTTTAAAGCACAGATTCCTTCTACGAAAACATTAACATCAATATTGCACTGAAATAAAGAACATAATCAACAACATGTAATAACAGCATATTATAAATGAAGAGAAAGACAAAAGAAAAAAGATAGATCAAAGACGTGAATGTAAAAGAATGCGAAAAACATAAAAGAATTAACAAATATTTATCACGATATTCCTTTCTCTTTCCTAACCAGTATTTCTCATTCACACTGTATTTGAAAAATAAATTAAATTCTTCGAGATCTCACTTAAAACTTAATCTTTCGGTGCGATTTGGGTTTTTCCCAATTGTTTGACTATTTTAATCATCAGGATACCACTATTTTTCAGACATCTGTGGCGTTTTGGAGTTATAAATTATTAGTTTATTTCTGTACCTATTTGTTACGGTAATTAGTCATTTTCCAAACATTTTCGTTTTCTAAAATTATGAATATGTGATTGCTGACACTTTTATAGTTCTGCTGTGTCATAAATCTACCGACCTTCCTCAAAACTTACTAGACATTAAGCTTCAAAGTTAATCATCCATTCCGTCTTGAATTTTTTCACATCACACAACCACACCAAAATTTCGGCCATTTACAAAAGTGGATAGAACGTCAAGTTCTAACTTCAAAAGGGTATGAAGCCCACGGTAAAGTGTATTTTAAGGCTAAGATACCCTGCGTGATCGAATTTTCATAGATTTTTTCGAAATCTGACGTGTAAATTACGGGATAACAAAAAGATTCAAGGATATCTAAGGAAACTTAACTTAAACCAATTATATATGAAGACAGATTCAAAAATTAAAAAGAGAAAACCGAATTCTTCAAAAAATCTTAGGCCACAATTCAAACTTCACTAAATTTATTACAATTGGGCTAAAATTAATTTTAAATGATAGAGTAAAATAAACACAACTAAGTTTCAATTGATTCAAAGGACCAATTTTCTTGTGAAACTAGTAAAAAATTCAGACTATTTTATCACACGCAAAAGATTTGTATCAAAGAGTCAAAGGAGAAACGATTGTAAGAAAAAGTCTTGATTTTCCACTACAGAAGACAAACAAAGCCCAAAAGACTGAACATTAAAAATATAATGACCATATAGCTGGTATCTGTGTCGTCTTCCGGCCGACTTTGTTCCTAAATTCAGAGATATCTGACATTTGGCAACATCGTATCTTGATTCACCAAACAATGAAATTAGCCTAACATTTTATTTTACTGTTTGTTGTAAAACTCGGTACAAAACTTACGGTTAATGTGTACTGTCGTGGTAAGATATTCGGCCACATGATCGCTTCGGTAAGGGTGGAAAAACGTCACTTTGGTTGATTTAATTAGGTACTGGATTTCTATTGTGTACTGTGCAGTTAATCTCCGAATTCACAGATACCTGACCTTTGGAAACATCGTACCCTGGTTAAACAAACACTGAAATTAAATTGTGGATCGTAAAGCCGACTTTAATAATTGCTCTTAAACTGACCTAATTAACATATAATTTTACTGTTTTTCGTAATATATTTTAAATTCAGGTACATGACGTTGTCTTTAGGATCCAATAAAATGTCTACGATGTTCTTTCGTGATTTTTCTGCATTTCAAGGAAGCTAGATTAAGAATAGATATGTTTTCAACTGTTTGATAATGAAAATTCAAAACGAAATTTATAAATAATGTGTATTCTAATGGTAAGATGTGGTCGCTTCGCTACCTCGGTTGATTTTATTAGAGTATTTCTGCATCTGGCGAGTTTGTTTCCGAATTCACAGGTACCTGATATTCGTCGACACCATCAGACGCTGAAGTTAAGTTGTGAACAGCGTCAGAGCTTTAGAGACAACTATTGCTGTACTTAAATATTTCGTTTTTAAACTAAAATTTCCAAAAAGTAATAATGCACGACGATTATAAATGTAATGTTACAGACAAATAGGCTTTCAACTTAGAGACTTCACTAAAGATCTTCTCGTAGGTCTCCAATAACTGACCAGATTGTAAGGAATTTTTGTTTTATTATTGAAAATTTCTTCAAAAAGTACAGCCAAATTCATTAAATTTAATGCGATTTCTGCATTCGCTCTTTTGATTGGTCGTTTCAAGGTTATTAATTTACTTATTAATTTAATTTTAATCATTTTAATGATTATTTTATTAATTTCGTTTTATTAATAAAATTAATATTGTTTAACTATACGTTAACTCAGAAATATCAGTAATGAAGCTCAATTTAAGCGTTAACTAATATAAAAGTTTTTCCTTGTTTTGATTTTCTTATCATTGAAATCTACACGAAGCATTCTTTATTCGCCTTATTTTTAGCACAGGAGTCTTAGAAAGAAGCGTTTTTATTCTTTCCCATGTCCTTCGCTCGCTGGTCACATTTGTCAGATTCGTAGATCTATGTAAATTAATGGGCAATGTTGCTCCCCTGCATTATTAATTAAGATAACACGATCAAATTTGGTCAGTTTCTTACAACAACAATGGAAGCAAACAAAAAAGCGCATGCGTTATTAGCGTTCAATGTTTTAGGAAAAAAATTGAATTTTCTCATAAATAGTTTAAGATATCGATAGGCGGTTTTCAGATATGCATTCCTTACCCCATTTCAAATGGGTCAAATGACTTGAACAATACGCCCTCCAGAAGGGTGTAAGTTCCACTCTTATATATAGGTGTCCCATCGACTTGCGGCCAAACATTAATATAATAATCCTAAAACGTAAATTTTCGCTTATGAAAGCGGGGTCAATTCTTTTCTAGTTTTCAAGTCTATAACGTTTGAAAAACTTGTTGAAATTTAAAAACCACTGAGTTCCTCAATAATAATCACAACGTTGTTGAATTTACGATCACCTATCAACCGGTACGCTAATGCATATAGATTCAAAAGATTTTGTGTACGTATTCTTCTCACTGAAGCACGAGCCGCCAAAGAAAAAAAAAATTATTTACAATTTCACTGCACTATGCTCGAAAATAAAGGAAAGATGAATATCCTGAAAATTAGATTTTGGTTTTACTGCAAATAAATAACTTTAGTGTGTGTGTATCTTATTTTAATAAAAAATTACGATAAGAAAGAATTCAAAATGAAAGAAACAATCATTACTTTCTGTAAAAGAAATTCAATATAGGACTCTTGTGTTTCAATGCATGCCTTTCAACTGACTGCAGAACTCTTGCAATTTGTGCTTTATTTTGTTGCAGTGCAGCAAATTCATCATGTATCCTATTCTACAGCAAATTTCTGTACACATTAACAATATCTCTTCTGTGAAGCTGCCATCCTACAAGAAATCTTCTTGCAGCATTATCATCATAAAAGACATACAAAACGCATGCCAGTAGGTATATTCCTCATTAGAGAAAATAATAATAAGAAGAGAGCGGAGGGAGAGAGAGGCAAAACCAAGCAAAATCTTCGAAAAGACGTAACAGATCGTCAAAAATTTTTAACTCATACTGTCTGGCAGATTCCGTTTCCCGGCTCCATTTTGAGTCCGGTA
>QDEB01033046.1:0-22317 GCA_004193795.1 Asbolus verrucosus | reverse complement strand
TATATATATATATATATGTAAATGAACATCATGGCTAGAACTAGTTTTTGTAATAAATTTACTCGTTTCTGGCCTATTTTTTTCAATCTTTGCTTTATCGTGGAGCGACTTCATCAGTTTTACAACCATGATGAACAATACTATATATATTGAAATTTTAGAGCCTTATCTATATACAGTATTAGTAATAATACAACCACGTTGATACTAATAGACATTAGATACTCAATAACTAAACGGTTTGTCATTATCATCGATCATAAAATACTATAATCATATCCCCGCCAATAGATAGCCAATTCCAAATTCGCAAACACAATTACATTTTAATCAACTGTTAATGTGCCAACAAAATCATAAATTTGTGACGACTTAAGTTGCTTTTATACCATACTAACGCTATTTTCAGACTTTTATATTCTTATAAAGACCCAATTTTCTATGTAAAATTATTGATATTATAGAGGGGGAATCTCACATTTCCAAAATCACTAATTTTTGAAATTTGATAAAAACAAAACGAATCTGATTTCTGATAGTGTACTTAAACCTAGCCCTAATCTCCAAAATTGGCAATAAAATTTATTATTATGTCAGACAAATGTTTTGTTATTATCATATTTCAGAATGTATATAATGTATTTTTACTAATTTTCTAAAGCTTCTAAGAATTAGTTTAGATTTACACCTCCGCCTTAAATTACAATTCTTCTACGATAAATTGGCAGTAGCTCTTAAAATAATTAATAATACGGTGGGGTGTACACTGTTGCCAATCTAAAAATTGATATGGCTTTTGTATGAATTTGCTAATTTATTAAACTTCAGCCAATATTAGGCTATTAGTTAATTATAAAACTTCACTTCCGATGAAGTGAATTCCATTATTATAAAGCTTAAATAGTCGCTTTAATTCCAGTAATTTTTAATAACTTGACTGACTGAAGTTTTAGATATAGAATCCCAATATGATTATAGTATTTTGGTAAAATAAAATAATATGTAAATCAACGACAAGCACATTTACTTTGTGAATACACAATTCATGGATTCCCTAACGAAGTTTACAATAGTCATCGCTAATAATTTTTTTAATTTAAATTTAAAATTAACTATAATAATGATAATAGAATAATCTTAAACAATCCTCGATAATGATGGTTTTCTATTGTAGATATTTATAATGTACAGAATTATGTACTACCTTTATTTACTATACTAATTTAGTTAAAAAATATTTGTCTCTAATAATACCATTTTAGACTGTTCTCGTGGAATGTCAAATTTTACAAGTTTTACTCATGTAAAACTTGTTATAAATAGTTTCTAAAACAATACATCAACTAGTGCATTTTTAAACAATGAGTACTTCCACAATTGACAAAAGTATATTATTGATAAACATATTTCTTATTCAGGAATTTCATCCAATTTGTATCATTCTTTCACCAATTTATACAAAATTTTCAAATCAGTTTGAAAGTTTCATTTGAAAATTGTAGTATATCTTCATGTAAATTAAATAGAGCCTCCATTTGTCATTCCCACACTTCAAAACGGTTAAGTTTGTAAATATAGTTATTGTAAATACTGGATAAGAAATATGAGTGTGAAAGTAAAGCTTTAGATTTGATAAATCAGTGAAAATACTGGTGTGATAGTGTATGGTGCACCTTAAGCATTATATATATTCAGAGGTCCAAATTGTTAAACTGTTAGAGTTTTCTGCAATTTCACAAGTTTTATAAGCATATATTATATAATTTAGAATATACCCTATATTATACAAGACATATATCAGCATAGTTAGCCTGTTTTAAATTTCTTAGCGTTATATATTTTCAAGTGCATTTTCATGTTACCCTACTCATGTTACCAACGAATAAACTACTAGTTTCCTAGAAACAATTGTTTTCATTATACACCCATAAACTAAATTACACATCTCATAACACCAACATTACAACTAACATTAAAAAAACACCATCAAGATTGATAATTAGTCTACAATTTGGTGTATTAATTATAATTTTGACAGGTGGTGAAATCAAAACAATTAAATGATACTCTTCCTACAACAAACTAATACAAAAAAATGTTATTGATATTGTGTAGGCGGTGGCAAAAACGAGAAATGGAAACACGCGCACACACGCACACGCACACGCACACACACACACACACACACACACACAATCTGACAAAATATCTAAATTGAACAGAGAAAACAAATAGAAACTCGTGCAAGGACGTTATCTTAGATGATGTTATTAAGAAAACAGCGTTCCATGTGAACTACTGCATCAAAACAAAAAGAATGTGATAAAACATAAAAATGATAAATACAACCTATAAAACCAAAAGCAATTTGAGAGGATCACTCAGTCAAAACCGTTAGACTGAAACAAATATTTTTAGTTTTAGTTCATAACTTGGTGCACCTAAGATTTTATGATACGAAGTTTGTAAGATTGATCATTTCGGATTTTTAATTTGTTTGAAAATTACAACATTTTTGGCTTAGTACAACCATTTATTGTCTAATAGCTAAAATAACAGTTAAGAAAGATTTTACTTACAGGTTACTGCTATTGACATAAAGATATCTGTTCGTCAACGTACCGATTTTGTTACAGATGACTTTAAAAATGTTCAAATTTTTTAAAATATAACTACATATTGATAATGTAATTACATGAAAATTATATTTAATATTACGATAATTAATTTCTTTTATAGAAAATGAAAATATTGTGATTTAGAAAAACACAATTATTTCTTTTGCTAAAGGACTATTATAACTAAAGTTTGTTTATTAGAATAATAAACAGTATACAATAATAAAAGTAGCAGTGCTAGAGACATTAATTTATAACGAATCGTATCAATAAATATTTTAATACAAAAGTAAATTTGAGCTGAAAACACCATAAAATGGCAAAAGTAAAAGTGTGATTAAAATGAAGAAATAAAAACATTTAAGTGAAAGATATTTATAGACAAAAAAAATAGAATGTGGCAATCGCCTCGGGTTTTAATTCGAGATAATATTTTATGTGAAAAGACATATGGTGAACACTCCAATAAAAAGTTGTTAATCAGTTCCTCCTTTTCGCATTGATTCGATCTTAATTGCAAAATAATCTTGGTGGATATTGAGCAAGACTTCAAGACTTCATCATAGCAATTTTTGAAATTTTTTTCATTTCACAATCAAGGTTGGAAATGCATCTTGTTTTTACATTCATGTTATAATAGTGCACTCATTTGTTATTGCCTAATAACTGAAATAAATTAAATGCTGTCTTCAATGTCGCAATTTGGTGACCTCTATCTCACATAGTTGCAAACTACCTCAATCAATACTCATTATAGCAATAAAACAATATTCCCACGGTCGGTTGACTGTGTTATTTGCAATTTAGAACAATCCTGAAGGCATTCAAATGGTTTAAAATTTTGAAAAGAAAATATGAAAATAAGGAGACACAGAAATATAAAAGACTATATTGAGTAGCGCAATCTAATTATAACAATATCTTCACATTTAAAAATAGATTCTCTCAAATTATTTTGTACAATCGTCTTGTCTTTTAAGAAGGAAGCAAATCTTACTTCTCCATTAATCACCAATCCACACCGATTTAACAAAGTTATTTAAAAATATTAAATACAATAACAATTAATCGATATGTAAACTTACTCATCGTAAACTAAAATTAAAAATCGTTGATTTCCATCGTAACCAATTTGCACATTGGATGATGGTTGCGTGGCTAAGTCATCTGGTTGATAATGAGGAAGTGGTGTAACTTCCTCTTGAAACATTTGCCCGTTTAGGTATGTACTTGATGGTTTTCCTTGATAGTGAGAACCCTTTCTTTTGGTTTCCAATCTATACGTAGGCAGTGGTTCAATGTCTTCTAAAAGTTGTTCTTCTTGATATTTTACTGCAGGGCTTGGCTGATAATTGAATAATTGCTCTGCTTGTTCGATTTCTTCTGACGGTTCCTCGTCGACTTCGTAGCTGGCAGATTTCTTTTCGTTCCTTCGAGGTGATTTCTGAAGATATCTGACAGGAGCTAGTTTAATAATATTAGATTGACGCTGAGAAGCTAGTCGAGTGTAATATTTGTATAGTCGAGATGTTTGTGTTGGAGGTTTTTGTGTTTTAGGTTGAATTTGTGTTTTAGTGAAGTCAGTTGGTTGTTCTTCTTCTTGTTCAGCAATTAAAGCATTTTGGTACTCAACTGAATTGAAGTGGCGAGTTTTTGGTTGGACCGGTGTGACGAATTGTTGCCGTCTATCATACTGATATTGTGGATATGTTTTCCTAAAATGATTTAACAAATTAAATTTATTGCAATTACATCACGACAATATTCACTGGGAGATATGTTAATTATATAATAGGTGATAAAGAACGAATTATGCAAAAGAGAAATAAAAAGGTGCTGTGGTAGTGTTGTTGACAGATGTTAGAGTATGTGTTCATGTTACCAATCATGCTCCATGATTAATCACCCATCAGATTAGATATAACAAATTTATTTAAAAATATATCAAGTACAATAACAAATTAATAGTTATTCCACGTATACACCTACAGACTATACCCTAAAACTAAAAAAATTAATACTCTATTCAACGTAACTTGTAGGGTTCCCCAAATTCCTATAATATCTAACACTGGAATTTTGTAATTCTTGCCTGTAAGAAACAGACGGTCCACGTCCTGCATGTCTAACTGGAGCATCAGCCGTGGGTTGATAGGCTAAATCTGCAGCCTCGCGATATTGAGGAAGTTGTTTGCTTTCTTCTTGATATTGCTGCCTATTCAAGTACCTGCTTGGTGGCCTTACTTCAGGGTCTTGCGGATATTGAGGAGGTGGTCTTCTGGGAAGATTTTCACGTTGATACTTGGGCAACGGTTGATACAAATAATCATCTCTAGCCTCTGTCTGTTCTTCATATTTGGACGGTTTTGTAGGTCGCGGCAAAGGTCTTCTGTAAAGTTGTTCATCTTGATATTTTAAAGCGCTCGGTGAATAATCATAAGTCTCATCATCTTGTTGTTGATATTTAGGAAGCGGTCTTTGAAAATCTTCTGGGGGTTCTTCAGTTTGATATTTTGGCTTTCTTCGTGGAAGTCTCGTTGTTCTTGGCTTTGACGCTCTTGCTGGAGCTTGAGTCTGATACTCAATTTCTTTATGTTCTGGATAAAGCAACGAATCCTCAACTTGGAAATTACTTTCGCTTTTAGGGTACAGATTTCTAGGAGTTAGAGGTTGTTGAAATCTCACAGAACCAGCTTCCGGAGTGTATGTTGGACGTTGAGGCGCTACTTGAGAATAATAATCATATTGTTGAGTTGACTGTCGTGATGGCGGTGTGGTTTTTTGTTTCTTTGTTTTCTTAGATGCATTCTGAGATGCATAGACTGGTGATTTTGAGGGTCCTTCTTCACGACTGTTTTCAGCTGCTAATAATTTCTGCTGGGCGTTTAAAGCATTTTGATATGCGACTATATTGAAGTGTGGAGTTTTCGGTTTGATGGACTCTTGTTGGCTTTCAAACTGATATTGTGGATATGATTTCCTAAAATGAGTGAACAAATTAATTGTAATTACATCACGATAATAATTATATAACAAAACAGTTGAAGGACGTGATATATAAAGACTTATGTAAGCGGTCTAAAATTATTATTTGAAAGGTTAAAAATAAATGCGCTTATAAAAAGAAATAAATCGTTATGTCAAGTTCAATAGTATTAACTCGCAATGCAACTTTCAACGAAGAACAAATATATGTTAAATTAACATCAGTGTGTTTGATACACGGAAAAAAACTGTTATAAAATAGGAAAGTCAGTGAAATTGATTCTGCAAATTCTCAATTACAAATAGTGACAGGAGTCATCTGGTAAAGGATAAATAAATTAGAAAGAACAAGACGTCAATTACGGCGTCCCACTTAATGACATAAACGATAGTACTTACTGTTGTTGCAGATCAGGTTGCAAAACATATCGGTATGGCTGTTGTTTTAAAGTGGGAGTTTCTTCATTTTGATCATGTTTCAATGCAGAGCTCTGTCCATTGAACCGTAGATAATTGGCAGGTCTCTGATAGGCAGTTTTGGTAGTAGGATTAACCTCTTTCAAATACTGTTCAACCGGCTGTGCTTGCGCTTGTGCTTGCGCTTGTGCTTGCACTTGGGCATGCGATTGTAGCTGCGGTTGTGGCGTCGGTGGTTGCGTATGTTTCTTCGCAGCAACTCTTAATCGAGCCAAATGATTGTTCTTCAAAATTTCTTCGTAGTCTTTGTGCGAGGGTGTGGTGGGCTGATAGCGATAATTGTCGCTTTCGACCTTGGGTCGAGGTTGCGGCCGATAATACTCTTCATCTGTTTCATCATACTGATAAGCAGTTGCGGGAATTCTTTCTGATCGCCTGCAATTAAGAGCTACCTAACGCAATTCGATTCAGTTAGATAAATGCTCACCTATTAGGCTTGTAATAGTGATCTTCCTTGGCCACTTCCGGATCTTCTCCACCGCCAAGCCCTGAGTAAGGTAGAACATACCGAGCAGGTCTCTCCTCATCTCTTAACAATTGGCAATTCGCACCGATTGCCAAAATGAGCGCTAAAATTGTAAAAACTTGCTTGGTTAATAATGAACTACATCTCGAGCTACTTATTTTTTCGATTTTTATGTAACATTTAATGGATTGCAGTTTTAAAGTTGGACTATAAAACCGAACAAGTTCATCATTTATTTTGAGAAGGTGTGGCCCCAATTCAGCCAATAAAAGTGCCCATTTGTCATACAGATTTGCGAAGATATAATTTAATTTATAATATGAGAACCGGTTGTAAGTTGCATGACATTAAAACCATCTCGTATAACATTTTTATGTTAATTAGGTTATTGGCAGTGCAATATTTATATAATTCAAACGTATTACACAAATTATTGCAGACCACACAGATTCATCTTCTTTGAACTTAAAATACTCTTTTTTTTGGATGCCCCAGTTACCATAATTACATATAAATTACAAAGAAGCTGCTATTTTTATAACATTATGGTCAATGATGACCTCTATAGTATCATAATTTGATTTTAACTATTATTATGAGTAAATTTTGTTATACTTTCGTTTTAATCCTAAATCGCCTCCAGATATGAAAAAATAAGTTCATAAATCTGACTAAATCGAAAAAATACATTAATCAACTTTCAAAAATGAACACGATAAAGATCATACGAATTGCTAATTAGTTCTTAATTTAATTAGCTCCAATTATGTTCAACAAATAAGCGGAGCAATCTTTCGGCGATTAAAAAATTAATTTGAGGAGTTTTGTGAATATACACGTTCTGAAAAATTTTCGATACATTTTTATTTTTTATTGAGCCCTATTACACATTTTATTTTTTGTGTTATATGTAGGTGTGTAAATTAAAAAATTATATAACTTAACCCAAATGCCGCAATTTTTTCATGTATTTTTTAAATTTGTCTTCCTGAAATGTTTCGAATGTGACAGTTCTTGCATAAGTGTTGCAAAAATTTTTATAACTTGCATAAGAAATGTAGCTTTTGCAATGTGAAATTTTTTAAAAATTTTAATAGTGATGTTTAAATCTCGAATGTTGTCTTTTCTGTTTTCATACTTCTAAGGTTACGGTAACATAAAAGACATGTTTTTCAATTTTTTTACCAAATTTTTGTTTATAATTTCCTCAAATTTCGTATTCGAGTGAAAAATATTACTAAATTTGTAGAATTTTTGCCATATTATAGTTAATTTTCAAATACGAAGTTGAAACATAAAAGTTCAAATACATAGTTAACTTTGAAGAATGTAGTAAATGAAATATTAATAATTTAAAAATATCATTAAAACATTTTTGTAATGTATTCTAGTTTTAAGGTGATGTAAAAGTTGACTTTTTTGTCTTAAATTTCTTAAACCTACTAAACTGAGTGTGATTTATGTCTACATATTACATAAATCTGACCCATACGCACGCAATAAATAAGTATAAAATTTCCAAAATTATCTAATAATCACTGCAGATGGTATTTCTCACATTAATGTCAAATTAAGTGTTTACCTTTGAATTTTTGCAATAGTTTATTAATTTTTCGTCTAGAGTATATTTTTATTATTGATGAAAAAGTGAGACACGACTTATTTTTCCGGAAGTATAACTGTTTCTTTTAGGTTTTTATTTTAAATTTTTTTTTCAAGATCTTTATTAAAAAACTGTGTAAAATTTATAAATTTACAAAATTGAAATTTACTTTTTAGGGTTGTTTTATAAATTTTAACTCAATCGAAAAACTTTACGTAAGTGTTGCGGAAATAAAAATTATATTTAAAATGTCAAATGCACATCTTTTGATATTTATGACTCCAAATTTAGTAATTTGTCGTCATAAAATTTTTCCCACATAACTGAAAATATTACATAAATATTAAACGATTAGTATGCCAAATCAAAGAATATCATTTCTGTTAAACATATATTTTACACATTTATTTAATGTTTTGCTTTTTTAATCAGCATAAATTGACTTTTTCAACATATTTCAAATCAATGCTAGTGACATTGAAGCATGTTCTTTTAACATAGATTTTTTAATATCATAGAAAAACAATAAACTTATAAATCCATGAAAAAATAAATTAAATCCTGCGATTTTTACATATAAAATCCATACATCTCATGATTTACATACACCTCCATATGGACATGTAATAATATCTAAATTTGCGCTATTTATTATTATTAAATGCGCGTGTCAAAATGTTCAGTATGAATTTTTGATAAATACATTTTTACAGATTAACTTGTACATAAATTTTGCTTTTTGAAAATTTTGTATATTTCGAAACAATTAACATATTCTGTCGAAATTTGAATGTTCGTATAATTTTGACAAATTTTAACAGTTAAAATAAAATAATTCTAAATTTTCAACACATTCTTTAAAAAACATTTAATACATTTTTTAAATAATCAAAATATATATTCAAAAAAAAAGGCACGAAACAATAACTTCTATTGAAGTAATTTTTTAAACAATAAATGAATCGTGATTGAACACTTAATTTTAAAAATCGTTACATAAATGCGAAGTCAGGAAGAAATTAATATGTTCAAGGTGAATGTCAAACGCATATATCTAATTACAAAACATTTACTGTAACCCGATATATTGATAGCCAATAATTATCATAGCACTTAATCGTGAAATGGCAATTGGAATTTCTCGGAAAAAATTTACAAACAAAAATTAAAATCAAAATCAAAAACTTAAAAAAGCACAAAGTTAAAACAAACATAAAATTGCGATTAGGGGCGAATTGGAAAAGTTTTTGTGATGCTCAAAAACTGTCTACCCAAAAACTTTCGGGCAACGTCTTTCGGGCGTAATGTACTGTATATAAAACCCAAATTCCTGTGGTAAATTGCACACACCAGTTATCCAAACGAAACACATAAATGCACTAATTTAATTACCTATTGCAAATTTAAACATTTTAAAAGATGAACTGCTTAAAGTTTGCGAAGAAACTAAAGGTTGAAATGTGAAGATCGGTATATATAGCTTGTACGAAAGAGAAAGGGTTTTGGAGAAGACATTCATTCATAGCGAAACGGTTTTACAAGGTACATCCCAGAATAAAATCGATACTTATGTATAAATTATAACAAATATTTTACTAGAAAATAAATGAGCCTAGTATGAGGAAGAACCTGCTTCAATTTTATTTGGAAACATCTTATATATTTCAGTTACATAAATGGTGATTTTTTCTGCCGATACACCCAAAATACCTGTAACTGGTTTATGTAATAAACACATTTGAGGTAATCTGACCCAAATTATCGATCGTATACCATCCTCATAAGCTAATTAAAATCTTTCGTATCTTGCACAAACGTGCGCTTAATCGACACTTGTTCTGGTATTTTGATACAGTTCACACCATATTTCACAAGGTCCTATTATTTCGTCATAAAACACATCGATTAATCTTAACTACTTTGCCAGCTAATGTTGTAATTAATTCCAATAACGATCCAGACAATTTCTTTATTTTACTTCCACTGACCTGCGGCGGGATAGTGTCGTATTTTGATTCTTGAAGGTTGTGAAGGGAAGTTTAAAATCGACGTTCACCCACATATACCTAAAAAACAAACAAAAGCACTACATTACAAAAACTAAAAACATTATCCAAATTGAGGAATATTGTTGTAAACTTTCAAAAACTAATTTTTGAAAATTATCAAAGTTCAAAAATTCCGGTGTCATTCCCCGTAAAACCAAAAACGTAGAAAAACAGTGGAATAATAGACATTTCTTAATACCCTCTTTGCCAAATGTTTTTTAACGGATTAATAAGTATAAGAGGGAAAACTAACAGCCTGTAAAACAAACCCTCAAAGTTTAACTGAATTTCATTGACTTTATCATTTCAAAAAGATTATAAAATATATCAAGAACATCGTTAAATAAACCAGATAAATAAATTAAAAATAATTTATTAAATATGTATACAAATATCAATGCCAGTTCAACTATTAAAAAAAAAATGAAATTTTAATAATAAATTTGTAATTTATTAATGAACCTCTAATTTTTTTTGAGGCTACCATTTTGATTCTTATTTCGACATTTTTTACATATTCAGCTTAAAAAATGTAAAGGATTCCATTATCAAATAGAACTACGTCAGTGTCAATAACAGTTTCTGGGCTCCCTCTTCAAACTACGATTTTTTTTTTGTGAAACCTCATTACTTTCGTAATCTTGTAAAATTATTTTTTTTGTAAATCTCATTACTTTCGCAATCTTTTGTTATCTATCGCAAAAATTTTGAAATATTTCTTACAATGCATCATAAATATTGGTTTGAAAGGGGCCTTCCAACGAATTTTCCTTCACGTCATAAACCCTTAAGAATCGGTCGATGCAAGGGCAGATCAAAACTATTGTACCATATTATCGCCATAAATCATTCCAAACATTTCTGAATGGACTTGTAATAATTGATGTTCCTTTCATAAGGCTATTTATGACAGTCTCCAAGTTAAAAAAATTCAAAATTCTAAAAATGAAAAACAAAATAACGGCAATAGGAATTTAAAAGTTTAACATATCAACATTTGTAACCATTTCAATTGTTTAAATTTTTAAATTCTAAAAGAAACTGTTGAGCCATAAGTGGTGGGACATTTTGTACATTAAACTTAATTATTTCACTTACTCTTTTGACTTTTCATACTAGCTCACGCCACTAATAACAATAAATTTTTATTTTGAATTTTGCGATCGATCGGCCAGACTTCAGGTCTCTGATTTATCCTGAGTTGAAGTTGCAGTTTCTTCCAGTAGAGAGCACCGAATTCGTTTCCTTTGTTCCGATTCTTCCAATAAAACCGAACAGGTTGCATTTAATTATTTAGACGTTTATTAGGAGAGACAATATGTAATTTTATGTCACGTTACTCTCTAGATTAACAAATAGAATTTTGTCAATTTACAGATTGGCACTATAGTTAGTTAACAAGCAAATTGTCCAATTAAGTATGGTGATATTACAAAAAGGGTCGTGTAACCTCGACCAGACTGAGCGAACTGGTTTAAAATCCGCAATACGTTTTTTGCAAATACGGATAATTGTTCAGGGAAAAATCCGGTACAGAAGTTTTTAAATTGACCAAATCAAGTCGCAGATTTGCATCATTGCAGCAATTTATTTGTGCGTAGGATTCGAGTGAAAAATTCTCGGAGTCAAATGTTTTTATAGCGGATTTTGAATTCTAAAATATCAGAGTGAAACCTTGTGAAATATTAGTGCAATGTATGAATCCAGAGCCCAGAATTAAAGAGTGAAATACGATTTGCGCCGGAACTGTGCGTTTTTTGTGTTGAGAAAATGTGGTGAATGCGCCGGGTAATAAATTTGCGAATAAATCGAAGTTTGTTTGAAGTGAGGTGGAGGTTTTAATTGCACGATAGAGGGAGGAGTTTGAGACACTCGAAAATTTTATTCGGGCAAATAATAAATCAAAAGCTTACTTTTCTGGCGTCGTGTATCATATAGCGTTATCCCTACTATCCGCATCTCTTCCCTCTCTGTCTAGCAAAAAATTCAAACAGTTCACCACTTTCCAGGATAGAGTCGCGTGCCGCACAGTTCTGTTCAAACTGTCATTGCTAGAACAAGGCTCTGAACCTTTGTTACATGAGGAACAATTTCGTAGTAGTTTCATGAATTACTTTACAGTGCTCTATTAACCTCCATGGTTCGTTATGATGCAACTTTTCGGAGTTTTGATACTTACCCTCACATTCAACAGCTTCACCGGTAAGTCGACACAGACACATCCACTGCACATTTTTCAAACTTCACTTTCTATTTTCTAATTTCTAATATTTTTGACATGCGCATTCAAATTCGCAACTTCTCCAAACTTCGACTGCATTCAGACATAGAGAATTTCAAATGAAATAAGGTGCAATTAAACCTATTAGAATTTCCATTGCACGCTTCTGAGTTTGCATAAAATTCTGAATTCTCTTTAAATTCTCTTGTATTTGCGTTCCCTTTAAATGAAATTGTTCAGAACGTAGGATGAAATTTAATTTGTGGCAATTGGCTCTTTGTTTACGTCGGAATTTAATTTTTTTCGACAAACTGGAAGGACTATCAAAATTTAAATAACGTCCTGTGCGTAATTTATGTATCCTTCTATAGCTGTTATTAGTTAATAACGAATGCTATTTGCAACGTCGCGATAAAAATACAATTAATAACCGTTCAGACAGCTAATCTTTATAATTATCACATTCACATTTTAGTTTAATCATACACCCGTGTAAGTTATTAATTAATTACATTATGCATACGAACATAAAATACACGGCTAATTTAAATTATTGTCCTTTCATCTACCAGGTTGCAGACTTTTCTAATTTCAACAAGGTTTTTAATAATCAAAGAAAATGTTACATTTAATACTACATTTGGTTTGTAAATGTCATTTCCAATATGATTCATCTTGTTACACTTTAAAAATCAGAAAAATTCATCTCATCCTGAACTTTTTTTAATAATCGAGAAAATTTGTCAGGTTTGTCATTTTCAACATTCCAACTTTCCCATTCATTTTAGTTATGAGATTATGAACTTTTCAATTAATTTCGTTGGAAAAATATTTTGGTTTGTTTTGATGACATTTTTCCAACATTTTGTATGAATTCGAAATGTTGTATACAGTTTTTACATTTGTTCGAAAGTAAAACGGGAAAATTGACAATGCTTTGGAGGGAATCAGCCAGTTCGGATTTAGAGAGGGAAGCTGAGGTTGCACTCGAGTAATCTGCTCACCACTGTAAACAATTAAATAACTTATTCTAAATACACTACAGAAGCAAAATGGTTATAAGCCTAACCGCCAATGTAAATTCCCTACTTGAATAATAATCAGACAGTTCATTGAATGGACAAAGAATTCTACGGCTGGCTTAAGTCGTGATGAAAATTTTAATAACAAATTTATTCCACACAAATTTCACGTAAACTAGCAAAAAACAATATCCAAAATCCTAAATAAACCTCGCATTAACACTAATAAAATAAATGCTTCATTTAGATTTATAAACAGCAGACAACAGTCCCGTGACAGTAACTGTCTGCAAATCAACATTTCAATTAAAACATCTAACCAAAATAAATATACAGAGTGTGTGAATTTTAAATTTACAAAAATGTTTTAAATTTTTTGAAAAATATATTACGTATAATATGCAAAAATACGTTTAATTAAGACGAGAAGTATTCTTATCAAAAACAAACAAATTTTATGAAAAAAAGCCGGACGAAAGCACCAAAAGAAAGAAATTGGACATAACTGACAAATTGGAACAAAACAGTTAACAGATATTCGGATAATCACAAATCATGCCCGAATATTTAAAATAAATACGTAAATGTATAAAATTTTTGAAAAAATTTCGTTAATTTCTCTAATAATTTGATTCAAAGAGGAGTCATTTGTTTTCTGTTGCGGCATACGCCCACAAACGTGAGTATCATGAGGGTGAATTCATTATTTGCAGAAAACAGACCGCGAATGTACCAGCAAAACTCTCGTTTACAAAAATTTAATTAACGCACGCTAATAACAACAAAAGTTACTTGATTATGTGTGTATTATATGAGCAAAATTCAAGATTTTAAGTGATAAAAGTGTCTAATCGTATAAGCACGAAAACCTCCGTAGAAAATAAAAGGCTTTATAGGGTATTTGGTTGCGTGACAAACGCAATGACAAGCTTATTCTCGGTACGTGTGTATAGAAGCTGTCCCAACCGAAGCTCCCAACTTCCAGACCATTAGGCCGTTTAGAGAAATTTAAAAACAAGGATAAGTGATTGGAGCGGAGCTTTTTACACCTGCTAAAGCTATTTACTCTTTCTGCCATTTCTTGTTAAACAAGCATTATATAGCCATCAGTTTTTAACGTTTTTAATATTTTTAAAAATCATAAACTAAAGTTTTTGTGTTATTTTTCATATTTTAAGAATTTTAAACGTAATATAATTACATAAGAGTCTTATTACTTATTTCATTTATTAGAAAACTAAGTCGACATTTTTTCTCCCGAAATTAAAAATACGTATTTTACAAAACTTTTGTAGAGAGGCATAAAGTGTTAAAATGAAACGTTTATATAATAAGTAAGGTTTAATAAGTATTAATACTTATTACGACGTTAAGGCTATTTCTCCACTATCTTACACTTGTGTTGCTATAATAGAAATAGAAAAAAGGCTTTATTACCTATAAATTTCAATTTCACGTCTATCAAAGCACGTTCTATAAATTACTATTTTATAGCAAACAGAAACTTCATTCAATAAATTTATAACTTGGCTGAAAACACATCAAAGAAAAATACTTCGTTATAACAATTTTGTTAACAATGAAATAAAATAAAACTGAATATCTGAAATTAAAATGACATCAGTCGCGACAGTTAGTCGTTCGTATTTTCGTATTTCCTTTTTGTTCTCTAGCTATTCTTGCTCAATGACAATTTAAAAGAAAATACTTTATATACTTCTTTTTCTTTATAGTGAGTATTTTTGAAAAGCGAGTGCTCAAAATTTCAATCGCGTATCAATGTTTTTCATAATTTTGTGGAAGACATTCCAAAAATATGTTCTCTAAATTTTGATATTTCTTTATTCCAGCAGTAGGTGAGCCGATTTTAATGAAACTGAGTATATACCAAATAATTCACCTTAAAACTTTTAATCTACGAGAAACACAAAAATACATTTTTGCAGCACTAAATAATTCCGAATTATCTTTACATACTTTAATGATGGTTTTATGATCTTTTTATACCAATTTGATAGAATTATTTCAACAATAAAAAATATCTTGACTATTATTAATATTTTAAAGTATCCTCACAGTAATGTTATTGCTAAAGCTTTTTATATACTTTTTGATGACATTTTGACTAACCAAAAGAATTAGTCCAAAAAGGTTAAATTACTTTTCAACTAACTTTTACTTCATTGTTATTGAACATTCTGTATGCTACATATATTTATTTGAAAAAAAAGTGTGATTACAGTAAAAGTACAATTTTTGTCAACGCAATGAATCATGAATAGGGAAATGGCCGAATATGAATACTGACAAGCATTCCACATTTTAAGGCGATATGAATATTCAAAAGCGAAGGCACCAGTTTAAAATGTTCAAAATGCTCGAATATTGTTTTGTAAAATCTTTTAGAAAACCAGTTCAAATCTCCAATTTTCTTGCCCAAATTACCGGATAAAAATCGAAAGGTACAAGAAAAAAATCAAAATTCATAGCACATACACGAAAATATCCTATAACCCCTCGAAATCTGTAATAAATATGTAAAATATGCTTTTATATGCAAATATGAAAAATATGTAAATACATTAGTCCGTGTACTTTTTGAATGAAGCTTTATAGTGTTTAAAGTCCCACAAAATACAGTAATTTCACCTTATTCGGATTTAAAAAACGACTGCATCATGTCTAACCCTTCAACATTGTCATGTAGTTAAGGGTGTTGAATTTCGTGTAATGTGTGGTGTAAAATTTCATGACTCCTTCTATTTATCATTCATTGTTAGCAACCGGTCGGTATTTTATCATAAATTCAAGGTATTCTGAAAGTTTAACTTGTTTATAAGGAGAATGAAACGATAAAAATTTGATGAAGAGCGGTGCTTTCTTCTTTCCATACGAAATAAGTTTGTTGAAACTAGTCAGAAAATTTGAACCTTGACCTAGTGTTATTTGTTACGACTAGTGTAGCCAGTCCAGATCAATTTTAAAGGTGAAAACACCCATACAAAGGTGTTTGAAAATAATCAATACCATTCGGAATTCCGTTCCGTTAAAGCTCAAATCTTCCGATGGATTACAAGAGCGCTTTTGGCAAGATTCCCATTTGCACAATAAAACATTTAAAAAGGTTAATGCGCCGATTCCTCGGTCAAATACTAAGCACGAATGCAATTTGTTACCCAAACCCACCATTAAGACAAACGTCGCACAAAGCTCCTTAATGAACTATTTACATTAATAGTAATAACGAGAGATAATTCAATGTTCATAATGAATGATTTATGAATAGCGCAAGTGACAACAAAATTGCTAAATAAGAAGCTTTATTCATACAGTGGTTTTCTCGCGATTACAGCTCTCGCGTTTTCCAAATATCGCCTTAATATCGACTTTATCAACCTAGATAATGATCGCAACATTATCTAATCGATAATACCATATCTAACTTTGAATAATTTGTTAAAAGTATGACTATCACCATTAATGATTCCCGAAATTACTTCACCAATTTAATTTATAAATAATTATAAAAATTATAAATTATAATTAATAGTTTGTAAATTTATTTTAAAAATTCTCGGTAAAATTTGTTATTCATTTTTACAATAACTGTTGAAAGTAAAACAACTTTAACGATTTGTAGAAAAAAGCAGAATCCTTAAGTTTGTCTTTGTTAAAGATAATCGAAGCTATTATCTAATCGATAATACAAATTTCCACGATTGGCCGATTTTGTTAATTTTGCCTGAAACCAGCATACAAAAATTTTAATAGCGAAAGGCATCGGAGGTGCTATTTATTCGGCAGTTGAAGTTTTTTAATTTTAATTAAACCTAAAATTATTGCTGTGTATATGCAAATTAAATACGAAACTTATACTGGAGTTAATTGAATAAGTTAGTAGAGAGAGAGAAAATCTATAATCATGACCTACCTACACAATAAATTTGTTTTCGGTGTTGCACTCGATAATCGATTGTATCGAAAGGAAGAATTTCTTGGCAATTTTATGAAACGGTGCAGTTTTGACTTTTTGTCTGATTGAATGAGTTGATTTCGGAGGTTTGGGGTCAGGAAGTCACGAAAATATTGCCAGACACCCACAGCGAGCTTTTCCAGCGTTTTATTTATTTTATGAGAATAAGTTCGAACTTTCCAGAGACAGAGAATTTCCTTGTACAGATTTCCCAGAGCCAAAACTAATATTTGACCGAAATAGCAAATATTGCTAAATAACTTGGTCTTGTTCTGCGCAACCACTTAAATTATCATACACTAACACTGACCCAGAATTAATCGACCACAATTTTTCCCCATGTTTATGACGTCCAGTGATATTGATCCCGCTTAAAATAATAGATTTCGAAATAATCATCTTCTAAATGGAGCGGTTTTTACAATGTAAAGTAAACATCGCCTTTACCGTCGCGTGGCGAAATGACTAATTTCCAGCTTTTTTAGCTTTTTTATCAGCTTAAAATAAAATCGCCATTATGACACGTTCCGTATAACTCTACTCTTCCAGATGCTCGACAATTGCAAAAGTTGTAAATCGCACAGCTGTTAAGCCGCTAACTTGCCACGGATTTTTCGATAATGACAAAACATATCCGCATCTAGGTCTGGAACATTTGTTAACAGCCCTCAGTTCTCTTATTAAAGCCGAATTTCCGCAAATGTCTGACTGGACAAATCTGCGATGTGGATAACAGATAAAATCCCTAATGCTGAACAACTGAACAGAGAGGAAGTTTTTATAAAGGCGGCAAATACCAAATATAACAGGATTCCAATTTATCCCAAATGCACCCATTTTAGCAAATACATGTATTTAAAATAAAAAAAAAAAAAACGCTTATAAATATATTTTAATCTATTTCGTAAGGCATCTATTATTGAATCAATAATTAATAATACAGTAGCATATAGTTACACTCTGAACTTAATAAACGCTCCGTACATATCCTGTATATCCCATTCCCTTGCAAAAGCGATGTGACCTTGAAACGTTTGCAGTAATGCTACTGTTAATATTGTTAGAAGATTTATTATAACACCGGATATATTTAAAAGTCAATTTTTCTAGACAATAGCAGCATTTGCGTATCGAATACTAATACGCAAAAAGAATCGATATTTATCGTTATATCCAGTTTATGTGTATACTGAAAATTATAGGTATATCAGTATGTATTGACCTACTGAAACTTATCGATAGTTAAAAACCTATTCTTATATTCATCAAAAGACATTTGCGTTTGATACTTCTACCAGTACTTTAGGCGTTATTTTCACATCCGTTTCTCGTTTTTTGGAAACTCAAATAAAAGGGAAACATTATTCTTGCATTATTTTAACAAGTCCTAGAAGTAATTTTTATGATATACTTATATCATTGATATCGTAGATGAAACCACTTTTAATTTTATTAATTATTAGCTTGTCATGTTTTGAAATAACATATTTTTGTCTATTCCAACAAAAAGTTTTTAATATTGTGATATATGCCAAAGTTTTAACAACTTTTGTGAGCTGGAGTTTCGATTACAATCTTAAAATTTATAGAAAAATGTTATATTCGCTTTTAAATTTATTTTGCCGCTTTAAATTAGTTTTTAAAATTGAAATACTGAATTTTCCAACTTAACTAAAAGATATATTTAGACTATCATAACATGATGCTAATTCACAATCACTTAACTATGTAAAAATTTATTTTCGAATTTCTTACTACATTGGATATACACTTAAAACATTAAAACTCTATCACTTTTTATATTCTAGATTTTCATTTTTCTGCATCTCTTTAACTTGATCAGTACTTATTTGTGTCAGCTATGAATAATACATTTTTTTTAAATCAGACTATTATATTAAAAATATTTTGTTTTGACATTAAGAGAAATTGAAAATGCCATATTTATGAAGCAACTTGTAGAACGCCACAAAATCCATCAATGATTCAGATATATCATACATAGTTTTTTCATACAAGACGATTACAATTTGGATAATGTGTATTTGATAATAACGCACACGCGACACGCATCCTACAAGATATGGCATGGCCAAAGGCTATATCATTAATCACCATATTGATCTACAATGATTGCAAATGTCAAGAGTGAAATATAAACAAACACAAAACAGCCAGTGATGATGAAACAAAAGTAGAATTAAAAAAAAAATAGAAAAACAATGGTAATTACACTGTTTTGTTTGTTACATATTTCAGAAAGGATTTAGCATATGTCGACACTTATAAGATACAAATAAAAATTTCAAACCAAAAGACACGTCAAGACAAATAAAAGTATGTCGAAATGTGATAATAAAAACATTGCAACGGTGACATCTTGATATCATCTGGACATCCCGACATGTTCGGCAGAAGACTTAATTCCCTTTAGAACTGTGTTTGTTACATAATAAAGTTTTTGTGAAAAGGCAAAGCACTAAAATGTAGAATTACAGTTTCTAATAATTAAATAGATATCTCAGAACGCGTTATATTTTCCTAGACATACCGATCCATAAAAAAGTTTTTCCTTACACCAACAAAAAAAGAGAGAAAAAAACTTATTGATTTTGTTTATATTGTCAAATGTTATAGACGTCACGACATCAGTGTCTATTGTTTATGACATGTTTTTGAAATCGGTCAATTTATTGACTTTTACTTGTACAAATTGAGCAGTGGTGTAGTTGAAACCTGAGTAACCCGCCACTGATTTTGCAAATTAAAGCATTCCCTCCAAAATTTTCTCTGGAATTGCTTGCATATACCATTTTATATCCTTTACAAAATTTAAGGGGTATTACACACTTCTTTTACTACCTACTCACAATAACGGAAACTCGAGTTCAACCAAATATTCTGACGATTTATTTTATTACTGATATTAATCCCATTCGATATTTGCTTTCAAAATGTCATAAATAAATTTTCGAGTACAAGTTTTAAATTTTATTTTACTCTTTGTTTATTTTCTTAAAATTGTAACATTTATTAATTATGAGAAGAATTTGGGGAAGCAAAAGTATGATTAATTTAGCTCGCAATAACGGAACGAATTTTCTGGGAAATAATAAAATTCCGTCATGCACAGCATCTCATGTCAATAATCAAATATTTATTTTTATTGTCATGTAATGAACCCCTCAGCCTCGTGGTTTCCCCGTTCACAGAATTCAATTATCTTTACTGGTTTTCATAATATAAGTTGAGGACTTTTATCAGAATAAGCCTTGTATATTCGTAAATATAAATTTTGTTACAGATAAAATATCCGGATAGGAATAACAGACAGTTACTTTATCAAGCTCGGGTGCTATGATCTCCGACTAACCTAGTTGAGATGAAAATGCACGAATATGAATAACGATGAGTGTTCGTGATTTGAATATCTATACATAAAAATTCATCTACAAAAGAACGTCAAAAAACATAGAATCAACAAAACGCTCCCAAATAATTAAATACAGATGAACACGTTTACATATTTCGTAATCGCACCATCACCCAGTCCGACCAATCGCAAAAAACAACTTACAACTAATAATCGCACGGCAGCGACGGGATTTGCGCAAAACTAATTTAAGCTATTAAGCACGAATTTCGCAAGCAACAAATCTGAATACTTCTAAACCAGGCGAAGACAGCGGAATTGATAGCATTGTTAACAGAGGCTTAATTTTCTTACTAAAATGAATCATAATTATGGTAGGTGGATCCGCAGAGCTATCGCTCGTGTACCATCAACAGCACCTACGCACATCTCGCTCTCTCTTTCGACCTTAACGTCGGGATATATTGCATCGCGTGTGTTCTCTTTCACAAAAGGAATTTGCAAACAATTATTATTATTAAAACAAGTGGATAAAACGTTTACGTTCAAACGAACGTTTAATAATTCAAATTGAATCGAAAGTAATACACAAACGTGTGGAAGAATGGCATCTCGCTGCTTTTCAGTAATTATACACAATGATAGAACGATAATTAATCCATCCCTTAATAACATCCATGCGGACTGTATAAAAGGATGAAACGCATTTCGGCAATTGCCGTAGTTGGTGGCACAGCTGTAGGTATATCACATTATCATAATTCTTATACAGAATAATATATTTTTTAAATGAAGTAATAACATCTTTGACAAATCATGTTAATAATGTTCAAGGTTTTCAAGGTTTAAAGGGCCGAAGTTACTCTTTTACGACATTTTTTTTGCTTAGCGTTTCTCTTCGAGTTGCTTACTTAAAAAGAATCTGAGTTAAAAACTCTTATATGTCGGGAAAATGCACTGTTGCCAAATTATTTGGAAACCCTCCATCATACGGCAGAAGTTTTCACCATTTCTAAAACTAAAAATCAACCAAAAATTGGAAATAATAAATATTTTATTAACAAATAATGGTATGACATTTTGACAAAAATATATTTTAACAAAAATATGTTATAAAAAATTATATATTGAACCCAAATGCAAAATCCGGTACAAATCCAACTTTTTTACTTTATTTACTTTTCTAAAAAAATGGCGTTTTAAATTACCATTTTTTGATGAATCTAGCTACTTTTAACAAACTTAATCCAAGAACGACCTTATATTTATATTTATATTTGCCACAAAAGTTTAACAATTAAGTTTTTTAGCGCACGAGCATTAGCGAGGAGCGTTATTGATCTTGTCCATATAACTCGCTCGCTCGCTGGTCCTCTAGGACATCACACCGATAGCGTGAAAACGGTTTGACCTATCAAGTTCAAATTTTGTGTACGGATTCTTTGTCAAATTCTTAGATCTAAGTTCGTTAATGGGCAATATAGCTCAAAGGGTTGTGGGGGGCGCACAGCCCCCCTTCATTATTAATTAA
>QDEB01033040.1:0-16677 GCA_004193795.1 Asbolus verrucosus | reverse complement strand
ATATATATATATATATAGTTCTTTGCTTTTGAAAATATTAAAATTGAAAAATGAACGAAGGTTCCATCAAAATAAAACATAAAAATTTACAACCAACCTCCGGTTTCCGGTTTGCAATTTGAAAGGAATTTGTTTTGTTTTTTAAACATCACATTGAACAAATTTTCTTTAAATTTAGATGTCCAAAGATAATCCCAATTTCTAAAAATACTATTACAAATCTCTAAGGACATTTGTCTATGTAACGATATACTAAATTTTACTCATTTAACTTTGGGCTTTTCGCCCGATGTTATTCATTATTATTATAACAACAACTTTACGACATAGATTTTTGCAAAATGTCACAAAATAGTATTTTATTATAATACGATGGTAATTACCTCAAACAAAAATAGATTTGCTTTGTCTTAAATTCACTCATGAACGAAATTAATTTTATTAGTCAATTTAATTTATTAATGTTCAGAACATTAGAAGTTTAATTATTATTATTATTATTATTCGGAGTATAAATACGTGCATTCAAAAATCAAAATATTTGTTTGAGAAACTTAAATCAAAATTCATTAGGTACGTAATTTTGAAAAAAATAGATGTGAAAGAGAAAAGAGTGACAAAAAGCGTAAATTCCACTACATAGCACAGAGGGTCGAATGTAATTTAAGATATTATTTTGGCTTCCAAACTTGTTCAAAGTTTTGTGGTTGAAATAACATATTTGGCATTAGTCGATGATGTATGTTATATAATGGAAATTACAAGAATATTAAAATTCCGTTATTTGTAACCTACCTAGCTTTTTTCCCACCTATACGTTTATATATTTTTTTAAGAACGTTGTCTTGTTATATAAAGGGCAAAAATAATATTATATCTACGAATAATTTGATTTCTCTACTTGACACTGCAACCATTGAGTCAATTAAATCTTTTTTTTTTTATTTTTACAAACATTATTTTTGGTTATTACGACCTAGCGGCTAAATCCAGAAGGTTACACTTAATTTTGTTAAATGATCTTTTTCCTCCAAAAGTTGCCGAAGTGTGATCGAGGTTATATTATTCAAGTTACATTTCAATTTGGTGACTTGACCAGAGTTGACATAGTTGCGTACTAACTGAAATACGTTTCGCTGCGAATATGCCCCAGATACATTTTTACGTTTATTTGATATACAGTATGTGAACAAAATGAACAAATAACTAAAAAGATTTCAGTTCGAATTCTACAACGCAAGAAGACAATAAAAGCAAATAATTTTGACTGCTTTTTGACACTAATCTTGTCAATACCTGAGAAGTTCAGCACGATTATATTCTGTTAACGTAATTATCACTGATAACGATAAAATAATAATCAATAGTTAAGAATAATAATTTTCAAATTCAATTCGTAATCCCAAATGCTTTTGGTTTATTTATTTTCTCGTCATTTACATTTAGAGGTGTATATAATAATTATACAGAACATCAATGTCATTCTAAAGAATGTTTTTCTATTTCCGCACAAAAGCTGTCGCGAGCTACTGAAGAGTGTCTTGGTCTGTAAGATCAATTAATTCATTCTTAAATGGACAATCCATTAGTCCATTTCCTGAACAACAGGAGACTTTTCAAAAATGTCCGGCAATTGTTTTGAGAAGGAATAATAAGCGATTAAGTGACTGAACGTTCGGCTGATTTATCTACGTTTATTCAGAGCACAACGAGCTGTCATATTCGTAAAAAAATATGGTTAGTTTGCGACCCACTTTTAAAAGACACATGACGTAAATGATTTTTAAAAATATTGTCCGTTTATGTTGAGAACAACTATTATTTTGACATGTTTTTATACAATTGTGAATGGCCATTTTTTTTTGGTCCAAATAATGCAATTAAACATGATAATGTTTTGCAGTGACGGACCAAAGCCCGTTTTAAATCAAGACAATCAAGACGCTAATCACACTTGGCGCAAAACTTAATTGAAGTCGCATGGCTGTAGTGTCAAAATAAATAGCCCGACGGTTAGTAGAAGCAAACATTACCATCCCATACGTGTGGCTGGAACATCCTGACGGTTCTCGTATAATGGAACTGCTGGTGCTGAAAGCAACTGTTGTAAATTAACCAATCATCCTGGAATGCGAAGTCACTAACCCAAAGAACTAGAATCCTGAAATAGTCTATCCCAATTTACAGGAAAAAATTCCAACGAGATTCACCAAATTCAAGGAACAGAGCACTGCCCCCGAGATAAATATTAAGCAACATATTACTTTCATTTTAAAATTTATTACGAAACTATTTTTCAACAGCTGTTAATTCGGCGTCAAATCGCCAATACGTTGTCTGGACGATGACATTTTTAGTTATTGATGAAGCTGCGCTTTATTAAACTCGCCCAAATATTTTTTGCTGGATTATTCTCGTTAGTCATTTCAGGAAAAAGATCTGATCCTTTGTTACAGTGGCATCAATGAACTCACGTCAATCAATCTATCGTATGTCAGTTAATACTGATACACCATATGATCAAAATTGCTCCACAGTGGATTAACTCCATCTATAAGGTCACATAATTTATCCATAAACATAACTATGTTTACAAGAGTGTAATTAAACATTTTTTTGTACACAATTTTATAAGTTTTCTATCACATAGTGCAAAAACATATTTTGAACCAGAAAAATATAGTTCAAAAAAGTAAAAAATAATAAGGTGTAACCTAAGTACAGTATAAACTGTCGTGGTATCCATACAGTGGAATTCTGTTTGTAACCAGTAAGATATGGTTAAAACAGCTTTTTTAAAAAATTTAAGAAATACCTGGCAAAATTACATTTGTTTTATTATAAACAACTTTCCTAAATCTGTCTGTCAAATGAAAGATCTATTACTACAGTTACATCTAGGTGTAAATTTTCAAAATTTGGTTATAACTAAATTGTCAAAAAAAAACTTTAATCTTAAATTCACAATACATCGTTTTTAATATATATATATATATATGGATGCTTGGTTCAAACAACTGTGTCACTAATAATTTTTTGATCAGCTTATTTTTTGATAGTTTGGCTGCTATTTCCAAAATATGAACAAAACTTTGATAAATGAAGAGAGTTATATAAACAATATATAAATATTACTGATCATCTGAACACAATTTTCAATTAAAATTTAAAAAGTAGATATGAGCATTATAAATACATAAAAAATTACCTAAAACCTGAATTATAATAATTCACAATTAAAACTGTTTTCTTTATCATTAGTTTTTACAACAATAAATAAACAATATTAATAATTATCAGCCCCCATTTTTAGAAAATATTTCGTTGTTAATTATTTTGCAACTGGAATTTAAAATTCATTCATGTTAATATATATCAGGTGTGCCCATATTTGGCGCAACTTTCGTTTTCCCGTTATTTCGATTTTAATGAAATTTTGCTCTATAGCTTATACACCAAATAAGAGTGACTAAAAACATTGATCAGGTAATTTGTACCACTGTTAATTTAATAAAATAAGATTTCAAGTTTTAAAAAATTTAAATGAGAAACCTTGTACATTTTTGGGCCATATAATTGCGCCACATTCCTTACTAGGAAGTCATCAAACTTTGTAAATTTGTAAAACATTTTTGTTGAAACTATGTTTGCTTGTCACATAGTGGTATGTTGGTGCAGATTTTTCATTAGAAGTTACATATCACATCATTTCTCGCAATAAATTTTTCATGTTTTATTGGCCCTGAATAGTGATATCACGGTTATGTCAATAAAAGGTGAATTTATATTGATATCGTAACATTGAATTCGTCATAATACATGTAATACAAAAGCCATGTAAGCCATGTAAGCCATGTAATAATATAAAAAAGTATGTTTTTACTTTAGAAAATCTGAAACCTATTCACCTACAAGTTCACCTCTTAGTTTAGATGTGGTATAAAACTAAAACTCTTCCTTATAATTTTATTTAAGCAGGAAACCTGTTGATATCAGAAATAACGGAATTTATACAAATTCCCTGTCATCAGATTTTTTTCCTTCTTAAAATCATTTTTACAAAAAAATAAACGTTTAATTGGCATATTACTTTGTCCACACATTTTTTATTTACTATTTCAATTATTAATAATAATCTTTAAGGTCATTATCAGATCTTACTCAAAACAAAAACATGGCCAAGCTGTATATTTTCTTTCATTGTGCGTTGAAAATCATCCACTAACTGCTCATGTCTGTTGTAAATCTCATTTCAAAAATTAAATCAGATTACAAAAAAAATATTTTGAAGCTGTCACATTAGTGGGATTAAAGGCGGCAACTGAATGTGACATACTGTTCTATTACATAACTTCTAGGTATTTTTATACTGAATTATAGCAGTCCAATTATCGAATACACACATTTTAGCAATATGTGTCGGTAAAATATAATCTCCCAGAAAAATACTCGATGTAACCCAAAATAAGTGATGTAAACAATTCATTGGCAACAAATTATCTCTATCATTAACAAAAGAGCTGCCAAGTACAGAACCCTTTTTCATTTGACCGCGTTTTTGTTCATCACTTTCCATTCATTTATTATCATCATTAACGCACAACACAAAGTCAGCTTTTGAAAGGATACATTTTGAACAGATGAATTCCATGAAATGCAATGATTAGCATTGCGATCAAGTGCAATTTGGCACGTTACTGAAGACTTTTTGCCAGGACATTACCACAATTGTTCCTGACAATTTAATTATGCATGCATTAACCAATTATTTATAGCTCGGAATCAACAGAATTTGCACTGGAATATTATAGGAATTAAAAAAAAAGAAGAAAAACGGTAGATTAGGCAAGCAAATGTTCTAATAAAATATGAAATTAACGACACAACTAAAGCCACTGTTCTAAGTTTTCTGTATTTCACCTGAAAATTGAAGGCTTTTAAAAAACAGAAATGCATCTAGCAAATAAATATAAACAATGGGATGATCCACTTATTCCAGTACTTTATTTTAGTTTGAACTATATTTACACAAACAGTAAACACAACGTCACTCAAGATTCTTAGATACATTATTTTCCACTGATGAAATATTTTTGATCAGATGCATCAATAGTTTAAAATTGCCATTGAAAGATTTGACAAACCTGTGTTTTCAACAAATAATAAATATATAATAAATAATTTAATATCAATTTTAAAATATTGTGAGCTATTATTGTTGGCACTCCTCTAACTCACTAACCTTTCTCACCTGCTAAATTATGAGTAGCTAAAAATAAAATGCAACTTCTGACGGACAATAATTCATTTCAACAAACATTTGGAGTTACTAGCTTTTAAATTTTGAGTAAATCTTCATGTAGTTTACTCTTTTCAGAGGGCGTTTTACATAAACTAAGTTGAGAATAAAAGCAAATGCCTTATCATTTTAAAACTATTAAAAAAGCAATGACATTCTTCATTTTTTAAATCCTGGATAGAAAATGTTGTTCCTCGAAGTTCTAAAAATGTAAAGAAATTCTCATTAAGAACAACTACATCTGTCATTAACGACACTAAAAAGACTCCACAAAGGTCAACTTCAAGTGTGTTAGGATATTTCTACCTTTTTTCAGTGTGCGCAAACTAATCGTCAGTTTAACATGGCAAAAGTAGTTTTCACATCTTCAATTATCGTTACCGTAATACGTGGAGTAAAATCGACTAATATATTTACCGCTTTACCTGAGTTGGGACAAAGTTTACCTAATTTAATTAGGAAGTTGGAAATTACGTTAATTATGTAAGAACAATACGTTTATTATTAATCAGCTGCATCCTCCATATGAACTGATATAAAATAACTCTTCTTCGAAAGAAAAAACGTCAATGTTAAGATATTGAACAAAATAAAATAATCAGTAAAGTTTTTTAACCTTCAAATAAAAAAATAAAAGCTATATTCATGAAAAATATCTCAAATGAGTCAACATTTCCTTGTCTAAGTCCGCTGTAATTTTTGTTTCATTTTAAAAGCAGAAAGGTATTAATGAAACTTTTGTTTTAATAGCGTCTTCATTATCGTGCAGTATATCTAGATGCATTTATTTATTACGCTTTGTTCTGTCCACCAAAACTAATTATAAACTCTCTGCAAATTTACAAAATTTAAACGAAACCTATTACATGTTACTAAATGTTTTCACTCGTGTCTATGTTACAACATTTAGACACTCCTGATGTTATGTTTTTACCCAAACGTTCATCTCATTCAATTTTTTTAAATAAAGTTTTAAATTAAGCGTTGGTAACAGATACGACATTGAATTTTTTGTGATTTTCTGGTGCACCTGTATGCCTTGACCTAGATTATTGTTAAGTCCATTCATTTTGCAATGAGAGCAAATTACAACTCAAAAATTCTTTTTTTCTCTTTATTAATGGGTTATTATCGATTTACATAGTTTAATATGTGAAAATTTTCAATAAAAAGAAATATACAGTAATATGACACATTTACCTATATTATTTGATATTTCCAGTTTTAAGAAAACTATTTAATTATTTTAATTACTTAAATAAAATACTGCATGTTTCATAATCTGGATCGCTCCGAAGTGATGACGGAGAAGTAAAGCAAACAAAAAACCTAATAAACAACAACCGGATTACATACCTCGCATTAATTAATTTAAAAAAAAGTTTCAACTTTTGCTGCCCTTTACCTATCACGTCCTGTATACTGGAATCAACTGAACTAAATTTCACATATACGCATAAAAAAACCGTGGCGGAAATTAGGAAGAGTGTAAACTGTGTATCTGTTTTTAACTTCCTAATTTGTGTTGAATATTCCAAATTTGGAGCAGGGACTATTGAAAAAAAAATTATAATAAGGTGCTTTATGGTATGTATCACGTTACTTCAAAAGGAAAACAAAAATGTTAGTTTATTAGATATGCCATGCGTCAATGCGGCTTTTTTCAATTTTCGGAAATTTGAGGCAAGAACTGGTATTCGTTTTCATAAAAAAAATTTTGCTTAAATTTCAAAAATTAGCTTTTTTAAATTTATTCTGATCTTTAATTAGATCTTAATTAGAGTATGTTTTATGATAATCAACAAAATCCCAAATCATGTTAATTTTATTAATTAATTATAACGAAGATTGTTTTATATAAATCTACTAAAATGAACTATTACAACAAGTCTCTCGATAACACTATAAACCAAGACCTTCAAGATCATTATTTTCAAAATTACCTTGCTCGAGAATGAAAGCTATAGCATAGAATATTTTATATTTTTTTAATGTCAAAAATCTGAAACTACAATACTGTTTGAAGGTAAAAAATTTGTTTATTTTCACAATTTTTCATTTCTGTTTTGTAACAACTTCATTGACAGACGTATGGTGTTCGAGAATGAAAGTACAAGACTTCGGGATATTGTTAAAACCTTGGATTAATAGAATTCTCAAAATTGTACTATACTTTCGAAGAACACGTATTAAAATAATTATTATTTTAGTATTGCATCGTCAGAGTTCATATTTTAGTGTTATTAGATGTGCTGTAAATACACATGCATTCTTATTGATAAAATAAATTACTTCCATTCTGAGGGCCTGTATTCATAAGCAACTGATATATTTACAAAATGTGAAACTGATAATAAATTAATCAATCAACCACCAATCATATGATGTTCAAATGTTCACCCAATTCATTCAATTTAAAAAATTTCGATGGTGTGTCCCATACAAGTAGCAAGTGAAATTTTCATTAAAATGTCGTTCGTGTCAAGTATTTATTGTCTCTATAAACTGTTAAATCTACATTCGAAACGGTTTTAATGTTTGTAGTAGATGACGTGTACAAAATCTTGTACATTTTAGTCATTCTAAGTTACGGAGATTAGTACCATCAACTTATTAATAAGCGATAATTAATTTTTAAGATTAAAAGACGTCCACTTGCTCTGTAATAGATATTCCGCAATTCTGTGAACATCTGCCAAAAAAAATATACACATTATATCGTTGTCGGTCAATTAGTTGATTATAAATTCTAATTTTAGCTATCCATAAAGGCGTCTCTTTCTAATGCACATAATTGTTATTAGCTTAATCAAGTGTAGACAGGAATTTCTACAAGTCAAAAATAACAAATTAGTTCTTTTGCTCGTTACATTAAAGTAGGAGTTGTATAATACATTTCTATAATGCATTCTATGTTGAATGGTTTTAATAAAATAATCCATATATGCAGCTTTTTCTTCTTATAACTAGACATTCATGAAAATAAACTATACATACGAGAATATTTATCTTGATAATTTGCAACGATTGGTTTAACAAATCATCGACCACTTTAAGTCATTAATATTTCAAACTACATTGCGAGAATAATTTTATACTTCCATCGTGAAGAGGACTATATTGAAATACGAAAACCAACTGTTAGAAGAAAAGATGTTAAATTAATGTAATATAACAAGCAATTAGTGCAGCGGTAAAAAAGCAATAAGTCTAGTCATATTTTGGAAAAGGCTCGCTATTCAAAATAAGCACCACCAGCATACTTTTGCAACAACAGATATTTTCGTAGAATGTGTAACGATTTAACATGCATAAACAAAACATTTCTATTGAATTTTGGTAATTTACTATTATCATAGCACTGGACGTAATCTCTGTTCTAGGGATAAGTCAAAAATAACAAAAATAATCCATGAAAAAATATTGTTTGTCTAGTTCTTGCACGATGAAAGAATGATATATTCGTTGAGTTGCAAGTTTTACAACGAAAAATGCGACAGGCCGTTTGCAAACTTAAAAAAAAATCAGAAATATTCAGAAATATTTCATGTTGATTTCACATAAAATGACCTACATATACATGCTTCTTTTAGGGAGAATCCTACGTCAATATCTCCGAATAGATAAAGACTCCAATACTGTTAAAAGAACCCAGAATTGCTTCTATTTACTTTTTCTTTTTCAGACGGGAGAAATGATTGTAATCCAAGTCGGTTTCCTTCTCGGGCCATTCAGGAATCAATCTATTCTAATTGAACGCATTCTTTTTAGTTGTTATTGTCGACCCCAGAGACATTTCGAGTTTATGTAGGACGCTTCGCAACCGAAGATCGCCCTCGGGTGCACTCAGCCCCAAAACCACCTGCTTCGGCGCGCAAAGCATCGGAAAGAGCACCAAGTTGAAGTCGATGACAAATCTGAAACGTGACAGCCTTAGCGAATTCGTACAATTCGTCATCGTCGGCGGGGCAATTAGCGAGTCGATTAAGTTGAGTAATTGGTGACGATGCGACTCGGCCGATGCTGTGGCCGGCATCTCCGATGCCTCGTCAATGCGTGTATGCGGGACCAGTTGGCAGGGCTTGCGATGCACTCCCTCGCACACAGAGTACAAAAATAGCATCGGTGGCCCCTGGAAGCGGCCGCATACTCATCAGAACTTGTGTACGCTTGTCAGAGAAGCGAATAACAAAATGAATAGGATGGTGGGCGCGTGGAAAGCGCACCGTCGCCTCACGCACGTTTACCACTTCACGCCCAGGAACAACACGCGAGCGCATCTCCATCTGGTTGCACCTTAACGATTGCATCCTTGTTTAAAAATAACGCAACTGCAACTTGCCAAAGCTAATAACGCCGACGGTCAAGCCTCTATCGAAATCCGACGACTACTTTCATTCTGGTATTTTGAATAACACCTTCGGCGATGTAAAGAGCTTTACACGAATATCGGTTGGAAGTTCGAGCGTAAAAAGTCCGTGTCAACTAAAGCTTCTCCGTTCCACATCGGTGAACATCTGGAGTCGTCAGCGCATCTCAACGACTGCCAAAAATATTTTTTCCATAGAGTGATCAAGAAACCCACATTGAAAATGCACATTCCAACGTGTTATTTCGTTTACGAGTACGAGTATGATTTAAGCTGAATTCACGAACAATTATTCACCTTTACGTTAGTTCTGATCTTTTCGTAGCACACGACTTTTGTAATAACGGAACACTAGCAGTAGAGAGCGGAGTTATGTGCGCTGAAATTCTTCGAAACATGCACTTTGATGGATAATTGTCAAAAATTCTATACCCTTGCCGTGCCAAAATTTTCGCCTATAATTTTTGGCCGACAAAGGTGCAAAATTAAAATTGTTTCCATTCAAAATAATCTACAAACAATGTGAATCAAGTATACTTATTAAAATTTTATATTTATTGAGGAAAATTACAAATAAAAGGCTTCTTTACTAACATTACTCAATCTCCCAATACTAAAAATTAATGAAAATTTTTTAATTTAAATCTGCAATAAGCTATTTAACTCTGGGTGATAACTGTAAATCAATATATAAATTAATACGGTGTCTGATTTAAAGTAAGGAAGTTGTGATCATTTCTCGCAAAAGTGAAAATGCAAAGAAGTACTAATCTATGTCAAAAGATAGATTTTTATAAATGAATTAACCGATGAAAATTTTGTTTTAATATGTTAACAAATAAAGAAACAAATGGGGGTTATGCCATGCTTCGTTTAGGATTTTTAATTTGATTTAGTATTTATTCTCCGTATGTTACTATTTGTGTAGGTGGCCTTGATTTTGCGTCACTCTTGTTGTGATAAGACTATTAAAATATAAAATTTACATTACAACAAGTCACAGACAGGTCGAATTCAAATTAGCAAAAAACATTCATAATTACATAAACGTAAGATGTACTTCTGCAAACCTACCAAAGGTTAAATCACTGAAAGGTATATAGAACGGCAACTTTGAAAATTAATAACATTAGGAAAAAAACATCTACTAAATGAGTCATTTTTTAATACATTTGTTAAATGAGGACTTGGGTTCGAAGTTTTCTAGACCATCCTTTAAAATTGGGATACCATTTCGTAAAAGTTCGTATTTTTCATTTTTGTAAATGACATTCAAAACATTGTTTTTCTACATTTTCGCCAATTTTCCCAAAAACTGCCAAAATTAAATTTCCAAATTTAACACGCTTCCTTGAAGTTTTCTAACCTCAAACCAATGTTGCTTATACAAAATGGTAATTGCCATTTACAAACGCCTGTACATTCTTTAATGGCAGTTTTTAATAGCGTCTGTAATTTTACGATGCTTGTTTTTGAAATATCTTCTAACTGCAAAATTAATTGCTTTATTGCATCAAACTTCTCCACATAAAAACTTGTTGCCATTAACCATGGTTCCTTAGCGGGTAATAAGAGGTTCAGGTGACAGGGGAATTGACTAATGTTTGTTTATTTTATGATAGTCCTATAGGCATTTTTACACTATTTACATTATCTATTACGGAATTTACCGATGGAAATAACTTTGATTTTCTCTGGCACTCAACTTAGATCATTGACTAAACTTAGTACCAAATTTATAAAAAAGCATTAATAAAAATTTGAATAATATTCTTCATAAAAAAATAAATTTTAACTTGCCTTTTAGCGGCAAAACGAGATAAGATTACATCTGTCAGAAAAGTAATCAAAAATAAGGAATATAACAATAACAGATCAACCCATATTCATAATTTCCATTATTAAGCAAGCAGAAATTACCATATCAAAAAATAAGCTGACAATAAAATCAATTTATGCTGTGCAAAGTGCAGGTATTTTATCTCGGTAAAAGGTTACGTCCAAAAGTATATTTTCCTGTTGTGCGAAAAATTGGCAACCCGTTCAATAATGCTTGCAAAATTTAAAGATTTTTGAAAAATTACAGTAAACATATAAAATAAGTATCCTTTTAAATGATTCAATTTATGTAAATACTAAAGAATTTTGTTATGTAAGATGCGCAATATATAATTTGCATAAATTCCGCTTTCTAAACATCATTCTCTTCTCCGAATAAGAAATAACAATGCTTCTTCAACAAGGAATTAAGCCCTTCTCACATGTACATACACGATTAAAAATTCCATTAAAATTAGAAAGTCTATAATTAAACGAACTGCTTCATACGTATTATTACCGTAAACATAAAATTATTCACAATGACGAATACGTCCAAGCAATTCTGCTTTTTCCGTTTATTTTAAAAGATCATAGAAGTTAAAATTAGATTCATAAATTTTCTTCAACAAAGTTCAAGGATTTATCAAAAATAATTTCTAGATTGTCTGGAGGCAATTCAAAACTCTTTACAATTTATTGGATAAAGTCGGGAGAAAATATCGTTTTGTAGAAAGTATCGCCAAAACTATTTATAACCGAAATTAAAATAATGATTACGAAATTGAAAATCACAATGAGATGCGTAAGGATCAAGTGTGCGTGCGAAAATATTATTTTCAAAACAACGTGGAGGAGGTTTGGGGCTGTGACGGATCTGCATTGCAAACGTTAATTCAGATATACATGTATATTTATACACTGGATTTTCTAAGTTTGGCACCGACTTAAAAAAATATTTCGTCTAAAAATACTCAGACAAAAAATATTATAGGCTGATTACGATAAATTTAGATAAAGTTATAACATCTCTCAGCGAGCACTAAGAATAATTGAATACGATTTCTAAAGTTCGCCAACTTCCTAAACTCCATTTCTTTTATTCTGTTGTGTAACGAACGTAAATCTTGTTTACATAATTTTCGGCTGTTTGACGTTTTATTCTGTCCACACCAACTTTGTTTTTGATTTTCGCGATGACTCAGTCTGCTGACACATGCCTCATGAAAATCTTTCAAAATTAATAAGCTCACCGGCAACTTACGACATTCCTATGATCATTCTCCTGATAAAAAATCGGTCCTGCAGCCAAACAAAATTGCCGCGTGTTTAGAACATTCTCTTGTTCGCTGTATTAACGACAGATTTGCTGTGTTCAAAATAACAATTGGAAAAAATTGTACTAATAGTGTGGTGTGAATTTCTGGAGAAATGTACGATGTAGGCGTTTAATGGACGATTCTGTTGGCCATGAATGAAAGGTAAATTTCGTTAAAATTAGAATGTTTTATATTTGGACCAAAACAGTTTTATTATCCTGCCAGTTATCTAACTACCTAATAAATGTGTTTGTTACATTGAATAAACATCTTTTGATTCGAAGGTATTGTTTCCAAGAAAACACCCGATAAACCAAATGGCTGTTGAAAGTTTTTCATAAATTTCCTGAAATCTACGATATTTGTCAATTATAATGGTTTATTGTCAAACATAAATTATAAACTTGGACGCCTTTAGGTCTGCCGAGGAAAAAATAAGGATAAACGAACCCATCGTTAATGTGGTTATTTAACTAATACAACATCTTAACTACAAGATGTTATATATACTACCTGAATAATTTCCACCGTTACCTCGATAATCATGGCCAGTTTTATGTGCAACGCGCTTTAAAAAGAAAAATATACAGGGTTTACAAATTGATTTACTTAATTATCAATAATTAGAACTGTAAGTCTGCTCAATAAAACCGACCCACGGTAACAAATAAAACAAATCGTAGGAAGCATAACGTCACTACACACATTACAAAAATGAAATCACCACATGAGAAACTGTATTGGCATGTTTACTATGAAATCATTTTAATTAAATAATTAAAATTTAGGTTAGATAAATTTAGTTAATATTTTGACAAAAAATACCTGAGTCATTGATTAAATAAATGTGTTAAATCCATCAACGTGGTTCTGAATTTTCGTTTTGTCTTCTCAATGATTACTTCTATTAATGATGGGTTCAATTCAACCCCGTATTTATGTAATTGCGGTGGGTACTTTTCCATCAAATTTTCTAAAATTAGTGTAAGTATACCTGCGTTCCAAATGATCAATGACGATTCTTTTTTTAACGCATATGGCGTAGAACATGTAGGTCAACTGTGCTAGGATGCTATAAATATGTCTGATAGTAAATGATGTTCCATTTGTTGTGAACATTGTGCCTAATGTCGTCCTTTAGGAAAAAATAACAGGAAATATTTTACGTTTGTGTGCATTCAACAATATGAAATCAAAATTCTATTAATAGCCATTTCGTCGAATAATATTATTTTTATGCAATTCACTTTAAATAATTTTGTACTGGAGTGATCATAAAGTGTACGTGTACACTGAAATCAGACACATTTTATTTAGAACATTTTTATTTGCACAGAGGCAATAAAATATTAATGTACCTATTATTTACGAGTGGTATAATTATACTATTAGAGATAAACTTAAATATTTAAATTAGACCAAAAAGCCATGATTGTTAATGCAAGCCTATGAAATAATTAATTATTACTGGATGTTCCGCCATTAAATTTATAACACAGTTTACATTTGGTTACATCTGTTTTGCAAACGAAGCTAATCCATGACGTTCAAAATTAACAACGCAGCGAACAATGAGCCGATTTGTCTCTCCTTGATGTCAAACAATTGATTTCAATTTAAATGTAATTTCAAATTAATATCCATAAAATAATATATGCATGATGTATGTCATGCACTTCCCATTACGAGTTTACATTTAAGAGTCATTTGATAGAAGTACCTACTTTATGTCTCTATCATATTTTAGAAATATTTCAAAATCTTGCCGCACTCTGTTTCTTTAAATAACTTTTTTGCACTTAACCTATTTAAATGTGGTTTTCGCTATTCTGTCAGCCAGCTTAAGAAATATGTATATTTGATTATCGTCCGATACTTATTTAATAAAAGGTTTATCTATAAAAGAAATGATTATTTCTGCTAGTAAATACCGAATAGTCTACTTAATTTCTGATTTTTGTTTTGCTTTAAGTGAACCATGATTTTGTGAAAAATAAAATTTTATCGTTCACAACAACAGTTCTCCCAAGTTCTGAAATAATTTTTTTTTTCACCGTCGTAGAATACCGTTTTTATTAATAACCTTTGTTTGTTGAATTACAAATGAATTGTTTAAAATTATTCCATGTGTAAATAAAGAGTTCTAGTCATTTCCGGCTAAACTAGAAGCAGTAACAGTTCGAATGACGTCAATATTTATATTTTTTAACAAGTGATTATTAAGTCAAGTGATTACCGGAAAAAGTTATCTTATAACTGAATCTAACATTAGGGACTCAAGAAATGAAAGATTAATGCTTTTGACTTCAACTTAGCCTCTAAAAACTAAAGTTAATAATTAGTTTGAAGATTGAAAAGAATGAGGAGCAAACTTTATTAGAAAAGCTAATTTTTAAATGACTTCTCATAAAAAAAATTGAAACTGTAATAAGACTTAATTTAACTTTGATTTTTGGCGTAAAGCTACAAACTGAAAAATCTAAGGACAATAAAGTGCTCTTTCCGATTTATTTTCTAATCACTTTCTGTTATAAACAAATAATGTTCTTACAAAAGTTGTGATCTAACCCTGCCACTGGGATAAGATAAACTTTTTTCTGTTAAAAATATTTTTCTTTTATGTTGTTTAGGGAGTACAAGTAGGTTTGTAACACTATTTATTCAAAAAAAATATTATTAAATGAACAGCATTGGCTTTTTATTTCTTTTTTAGGGGAAAAGAAGCACCGTTCAATCATCCTTCTTACGTTGGTTTTCCTGATGGCCTCCCTTTATGAAAATAAATGAAATTGTTTTTTTTTTGCCTATTACATTATTTTTTACCAAATCTAGGCCTAGTTCTTTACTCATGTCTCCAGAAAATTTTTCAATTTTTATCAGTGAAAAATTTTTTTGTCATTTTGGACACCGAAGAGCGAATCTGCACCACTATGCTAAGATAGTTTTACAGTTACATTAGTTAACTGGGAATCTTTATATACTATGCTGCAAGGACGTACATTGACTTGGCTTTGATATTAACAATTAGGTGTGATTTCCACAAAAGCCGTGAAATTCTCTTTGATTTTAAAATTGAAAATTCCACCCAAAATTGAGGTTAAAGATTTTTTTCAATACATATTTTGATGCCTGATGCCTCTTAACAACGTATCACGGCGTTAATGTGTCAGTTTTTAAGCACCTGCACACGCAAGACTTAAGAAAATGATATTTATGCAAAAATTTCACGTATTATCATGTCAACAGATTACAACCGTGGATTCTTTGATTTAGTTTGCACAAATATATAAAGTCTGGTTAAGATAAAAAAAAGTGTGAAGTTAAATTATTATAAAAAAAACATGTTTGAAGTACACTTCATCACCGGTGTAGGGAGGTTAAGCTTTTTTACACATGAAAATCCGTTTTCCCTTCTTACGAATTCCTAGAGTCATCAATAAAAAGACAAACTAAATGACAATTATAACATAATTATGTATGCTAATATTTTTTTAATTTATAAACCCACCACCACCCGCCATCAGGTCGGATATTCACATATAATCAGGGATATTGCTATCAAGTGATGATATATTTGTTATGGACCACACACAATTGTTTTCATATAAACAAATAATACTGCAATCATTCAGGACCATATTGTAAAATGTCATTTTATTATTTTAAACGCTAGAGATAACATTTAGCAAAACCAATGTTGTTTCAAGACTTCTTCTTTTTAGGATGGAGACATACGGAGGCAAATGTTCCCATATGGTTATTATAAACAATATTTAGGCACAATCCTCTAGAAATTGTCCAATAAAAGTTCAGCATAATTTCTATAAGATAAAAAGGGGGCGTCCTTAAATCAGCCACCTTTGCTGAGCTGA
>QDEB01032740.1:0-23179 GCA_004193795.1 Asbolus verrucosus | reverse complement strand
AAAGTCCTTTTAATGTAAGACGCCAACATTTTTTGCGTCGTACTCCTTTCGGGTTCGGTCGTAAATTTTCTATGAAACCTCACGATTTATGCGTGGAAATAATCCGGCGAAATCACCCATGCATTTTCCAAGAGAACACAACATCTAATAAATATTTTCTTTTGTTTTTTATTACTCAATTCAACTGACAGGGGTAAAAAAAAGCAACACGTTGCGGAGGAAAGGTGCGAGGTCCGCGTCATTATTATATACACATAATCCAAGTCGTATTTACGAGCACATAAAAAATTTCCAATAATTTTATCGCCCATCTCTTGAATTAATCTAGCGTGTTTATTTCAACCGACAACGTGGGGAATGCGAACGCGAGGAGGGAGGAAGAACAAATAAAACACAATAACGAGACAAAGCTCCGATGTTTGCCTCCGACATCGCGGCGATTTGCTTTTTGCCTTCTCCAATGTTTATCTCGAAATATTAATGACAATATGGGACAAATCGATAATTTGATTGATCGCGAAATGATGAAGTTCGCGAATTTCTGGAATTAAACCAATAAAGCCCCCGAGCCTCGGCAAAAAACCCTGAATTATATTGTGCAAATGCGGTGATTTATTTCTTCCAATTAGACAGTCGGTTTCATGAGGGAAAAAAGCCACGGACATTTCGCGAGACGTTTCGTCGTTAATTTTCCAATTTACTCGCGGGGACGTGATGACAATCGTGATTAATATTTTTTTGTCATTATCGATTCACGTAGGGGAAGCGGGGTACGACAAACATGAAACAAAAACCATTTCTATTGACACTTCGCCTTAGTTTTGATGGGCATGGCGTGGTGAGGTTCGAAGCGTGATCTACGACAAACGTGCAAGTGGTTAAACCTTTTTCCAGAAACAATTGATAAATTGTCTTTCCTAAAAAACTGAATTTAAGTGCGACTCAAGTGGAGTAACTAACTCCTGAAATGATCAATTTTGCCAGAGACAACAATATCGATGGTTCTTATGTCCTTTTTCTTTAACAATGTTTACTTTTCATTACTTTATCAAACTATGACGACGTTAGCTGGCTGCTCTTATGCATTCAAAAAGTGCCTTTCAACATTTTTCTTCTGACAATCAGTAATAATTGTCCCCATGCTACCTCCGACTTGTAAATATGTGATGAACCTTATCAAATTAGATACTACTATTATCAAATTGTAGGGGACGGTAATGAAAAATAAGAAGCTAGACATTTTTTAGCTTGAAATGCAACGATTTCCAACGAAAATAAAGTTCAACACATGTCCACTTTCCCCTAAATGCCGAACCTCGCGGCCACAGAGCTTCGGAAGCCCCACGAAAGGTGCGAAAAGTGGGTCAGGTCATTCAGTCAATATTTGGGTGTGCTTTTGCAGACACGAAACCGTGGACTAGTTTGCGTGTGCCAGTGAGTCACGCAAAGTCCACAAGTTAACTGTATTAATCAAAACTTTGGGGAGAAGATGGTAAATCCATCATGAGCGAGTGCGTTGTTTGGGAATTAATAGTGCTTCGTTCCTCGACTTCGCGTATCTGCGGGGCTTCCTTCCGCATCTATGATACAGCCGGAAGTGGCATTGGCTTTGTCGTTTTAAACGCAAAACTGTATTTTCTTCTTTTTCGCCGTTTTCCCATGCTGTTACACGATTTCAAAATGGTTAATTAAGTATTTGATGGCCAGTATGCACGTTGCAATCCATTATTTTTGAGACTTAATTGCATCGCTGTCTGAACCGCCTGTAATAAATAGTCTTGAGTGATGTTCTCGCAAGAGCTCAAGACTTTGCATCTTGAATGTTGGAACTTTGGAAAATTCTTAAATGCATTCCCACTGAAAAATTTCCAAGAACTCCAGACGGTCGAGCACAAGTATTTAAAAAATCACCTATTAATCGTGTGCTGTGAGCTGGAACACTGTCTTGTTCAAAGTAAAATTGTCCGTATTGAAATGCAAGTGTTTCTTCTTCATTGGAGCGCCACTAAACAATGTGACGCTGTTCTGCACTTACGGCAGCACTTTTACGAAGGTATTTCCGTCATGGAAACAGAAACGAGTTCAGACAAGTTGAAATTTCCTAATGAGAAGCGATGCGGCAAAACAACGCTCAAAGACACTTTAAATGTTGGCGCGCTGCAGAACTACGTACTGCACTGGGACAGGTGAAAATGTTGATACTGAATAATTAACAAACAATTGCTGCTACATGCAGCGTCGCGTTACTTAGTGCTGCTCTAATGGGAAGTGGCTTTTAACCTTCAGTAAGTCCTTGAAAAAAAAAAAAAAGATTGCAGCAACTACTACTCCATCAAACGTTTAACCGAAAGTTGCTTTGACAAATCTACTTTCCCCCTTAATGAAAATTATTTGTGGATATGATAGTCTCCTAAACATCATTGTTATTGGTGACAATTGCCACACTCGTCTATAAAATAATACTTTTCGATGGAAAAGAGAACTCGAGTGTATTTTTAAAGAAATCGTATTCTTAAAAACATTGGCTTGCGATATACGACTGTTGACCAGTGCGGCAGGGAGTGGGAGTGGGAGCATTTTACTTTGCTTTTTGATCGATGTATCTGTCTCAGAATATAAACTCTGTTCGTTTTTGTGAAAGACATTTTCATCCAATCAATCAATCAAGAAGTCTAAATTATATCATTTACTAGTTTTTAATGCGAGTATTAGCAAGAAACGTTTTTTAAATAAAGAATGACGAAGACGCCAAGCACGCCACCGTGCGAAACGTCATCGGTTCGTCACCATCTCAGACGTAAAATTCGTTTCGTTTTTGTTAAATTTAATTCTACCCGACAAAGTTTTAATTGAGTTTCGCGTTTTATAATGATCTTGGTCCTGGGAAGTTTGTTCTGGATTTAAGTCGGTTTATATTTATCTAGACGTCGATGAAGAAGGAAAAAACCAACAGATGATTCTTTTCAATGCAAGTGCGCGTTATTGTTATTATTACCGACCATGTGGCTTCCATCAGGCCCTCGCATCGGGATTTTCACCAGCGTGTTTCGGTTAGTCACCGATCTCATCTTTACCCGTCAAAAAATCCGACTTCAAAGGCAGGTGTTAGCGACGAACGGGTGCAATGTTTTCGAAATTTAACGAAACGGAATGTATTTTTGTCATATCTGTCTTGGTCGCATGCCAAGCCGTAATTTAAACATTTTGTACGATGCTGCTCCATGTTTCGACGGAGCGAATGTGGGTGGTTCCGAAATATAAACGGCAATTACGGCGGCGCAGCGAATTAACGTTGCTCGACGATGACGCTCGCCTTTTTAGCCCGAAGGCCACTTCCTGCCAGAAGATGCAATTCTCGCTCGTCTCTTCAGATTCTTGTCCGGGCCCCTCCTCGAGGTGCGTAAAGTCGGCCCTTGACAGGTCTACAGGTGTAAATACCTGCACTCGCATAACTCACGACCATCCACGTGCCATCCCCAAACGGGCCAACCATTTATCTGTCGGCAGGATCAAGCCAAGCGTGTGCCGTTCCTACTTGGGGTCCTGTTTGGCGACGAAAGCGACACGCGTTGGACAAGACCGGTCTTTATCAAAAAGGTCGAACATGTCAAAGATCGCGGGGTGATGCCACCTCTCCATTAATCGATCTTAATTATGATTAACGCGTTTCCCACGCATCCAGGCGAATGCCTTGGACGTGACTTCATTCGATGTGTGCTTGAATTCACAATTTTTATTTATTAGATAGAAAGTGCTTCCAAGAAAACGAGCATTGGGGAGATTGGTCACGGCGAGAGGAGACGAACGTTACAAGAAAAAAAGTGTAACTTGGAAATCTTTCATAAATAAATAAACAGTCGTTGCAATTAAGAAAGCATGATTCGATGGAACCTGTTTTATGCGAGGGGAGATCTTATAAAGCGAACATCTGTTCTGGTCTTTAGGAAAAAACCTCATACATAATTTCATGATACAAAAGAGTCGACAGTTAGCAGCGTACACCGTGGAGTATTAAAATGCTAATATGGTAACCAAGCGGACAAAATCGTCTCACTATCTAAGTGATCCAGTTCATGGAAATTACGACAAAGTCGACCAAGGACATTTCACAAGGTACCGAAGTTTCAAACTCCCATGAAGCTTCACTAATTTGCATTTACCCGGTTTATTTAGGTAAGAATGCTTGGATGATGTCGAAATTAATAATTACGTATCACACTGAGCCACACATTTCGCTCCCGAAGAGAGCGATGATAAATCAGGCGGGACCACACAAAAACCGCACAAATTGGATATCGCCGAATATTGAATAAATTTCAAATTTTTCAAAGATTCCGAATTTTTTTCCGACATCTTAAATTTACGACACGCATACGTCAGAAATAATGCTAATACTAAGGTACCAAACTGCAGATGCTTGTTTGCCGCAGAAGCGAAACTAGAATTGAGACATAAATTTTATTAAACAAGAAATATGTTAATGCTGGTTTATTTTCGTAAAAACGTTTCTATTAATAACCCGCTTTGTGAAAAGTTGGCCAACAAGAAAAAATTTTGGAAAGTTTCACACAGCGTGAACACAAGTTTTAAAATTGGAATATCAGTGTCATTATTAATTTTATTTCGATTTTTTCAATTTTACGTTTTTATGCAAATCATGATGGACGTTTTAATTATCTAACNNTACCCTTTTGATTGGAGGTATATTTAGATGAATTAATATAGGTATAACTCGAAATATCTGTTTGCTACCATTTTAACTGATTAAATAAATACACACTAAAAACAATTTTGAATCAAATTGGATTTCCCTAATTTCCAATATATTACAATTAATTACAATTTATTATTTAAATAATGTCAAGAATAAATACACAATTCTGCATTCGATCCTAATCACGGATACATTACAATTTCTTCAAATTTAAATGAATTAGAACTTAATGGCATGTGAAAACCAATCCTTTGCTAAGTTAGATTTATTAATTACCTAAAATCCAAGTTAAATACAATGTGACAACGCAAACAGCATTAAGCTCAGTTTATCATGACTACAAACGTATTTATTGTTTCTGAACATATTTACACTGACAAAATTCTTCGTCTATTCAATATCACTTTCAAAGTGCAATTTCCTGTTTTGTTTATGAAAAGTACTTATCTTAACGGAAATCCACTTTCAACTTTACGATTACTTAAATTAATGAATTTAGGTTACCATTTTGAATAAAATAAAATAAACACAAATCTACCAAAATAGAGATGTCTTCATGTTATATGCACAGTTTTTCCATTGAAATCATGAACAAAGAAACCATTTGTCGGTCACAATAGATTCGATAACTAATAATGGACGAAAATGACATTTAAAGAGTGTCTAAATTTTCATTGTTAATGTAAACTAATTTCTGCTTTTTTGCTACAAAAGTGCGTTTATTTAATGTATTTTACATTTCCACTTTGCGCTATCTCACATCGTGTTACATTAAGTCCCGCATGAAACGATCTTTACAGTTATTCCACATAATGCAATAAAAATGAGTTTAAAAAATAACATGTGATCACTTAAAAATTCATTCGACGTATAATTCGTTGACGAATGTGGTCACGCAAATTCAATTCAATAGAAAAAACAATGACATACTCATCAACAGACTTTGTCCATGGTATACTTTGAGCGACTGATCGTGTGTTGATTCTTTGATTCGTCTTTGAGAAATTGTTTTTTCTTTTTTTATATAGAAGGGACAGAGAAAACCTTGAACTTTCGAAATCATATTTCGAGATTGAAAGAGAGGTCAGCACAAGCTCATATTATTTAAGAAACGATAAGATGTTCCACAAAATTTCATATACTTGCGAAAAATAATATAGCATTTCTTAGAACTGCTTAACTTGCATAAAATTTCGCAAATTTCATGAACTTAAGAATAAACTTAAAAAACTAAGTTTTATTAAGAAAAATGCAAAACTAAGCTCCTACGAAATCATCAAAACATCTGAACTGAACTGTATAAATTCAAAAAGTTGTGTCTCTCTAAAATTAGAGTTTCTGTTTCGTTTCTGGTACACAGTGAGGAATGGCAAAAAGACAAGTCTCGCTCAGTGATTTAATCCGAGAGTTACGCCGAACGGCGACGATACAATTCAGCTCGAACCCACGACGAAGGCGAGTTAATTCAGAAAAATAAACTGAAAAACGTGGTTCAGCGACGGATCTATCAGCTCTCCCCATCTGAAAAATCGCATATCTCCGGGCTGCGAGCCGTTATTTATGCAAGCACAGAATCCGTGCAATGTAACAAGGATGTCTGGAATACAATACGCTGTTCGCGGCGAGCCAAAGCCGGAATGAAGGATTTACGAGATGACAATTGCCCCACGACCGAATGCCGTTGGCAGATTACTGGCCTGGCATTACCCAGGTCGGTCGGACAACCTGAATGCCTAACCCCATGTCACTTACACTTCCTAAGAGCCGGCCGAAGCCAGCACGCGCCTAATTGCTGTCAAAACAATCCCAAAACGACCGCCTTATTTTAACCCATCAAGTGCCCGTATCAAAAACGATAGAGGGCCAAGACGAATAACTTTTCACAAATTCCTCACGGACCATTTTAAGTCAATTCAAAAAAAATTTCGGTTTTTTTGAATTCAATTCAATTTCAGTTTAAAAAAAAAAAAGAATTTTCTTTGGACGATGGGGTTTACTAGTTCCGTTTCCAAGGCAGCAGTTGTATTTATTTTGTTTTAATTATCTTGCAAACAATTCTTTTTTTAAAATGTTTTGTTTATATACAAATAGGCTTGACTGGTACTGATAATACCTAATAATAACGAAACATTCAATGCACAGTGTTATATCAAACATTACAGAAAATGTTAAAAATGCTTCTCTTAACATCTTGAATATTCACATGTTCTTCATTCGGTCATCTTTGACCCCAAAGGGCATCTCAGGGGTATGTGATTTTTGTTATATTCCCTTAAGGTCTTTTAAACAATTACTGAATAATGCAAAACTCAAATACAATATCGATGGATTTTAAATATAACTAATTTTTGATCGACGTCTCTGGCATGAAAATTATAATACTTTATGACGTCACTTTGTTCATAAACTGGTGGAAAAAAGCCCCACTGCCAAAACGCTTTATTTGCTTTGAAGACGAACCTTGAAAATTTATCGCTAAAATATAGTATTGAGGTTTAGATAAGAATTTCTCGACGTCGCCTGCTACACGAATGTTACACCGATACCCTCACCTTGCGTTCAATACAATTTTCCAGAAAGTGGAATATTATATTCGGTTAATAATAAAATTCTGATAAAAGTTTTATCTCCATCGATTTTCACGTCAAATTTAACTCACTCTTTATGCATCCAGAATTCAGAGCGGATTCGGATGGCACATGTCGATAGAAGTCTTCATTAAAAACCTTTTCCAATAATTGCAGTTGTGTCAACTCATTAATGTCTTTCTTGTCCCCTTCGGATTCACTGACAGTTATATGTCTTTGTAAAAAGGTTCTGGCCACCACGTCTGTTAATTTCCTTTTTGCTGTTAGATGCAATAGCTTTGGTTTGACATGCAGCTGCTTCTTCTTCTTCTATTGATGCCGGTGGGTGAACTTCCAATGCACAAACCGCGTTTTACATTTCGACAGTTGTTGACGATTCCTTCGTCATCATTTGAAGGATCTGTATTTTCGAAATCTTGCCAAAGTTCTTATTTTTCAAATTCGATCTCGACGAACAATACAGAAATTCTTTCGTAGTCATTTACAAGTTGCTTCCCCCCACAAGAGAATATTTGCGTAGTAACTACTTTCAACTGTTCGGTTCCAGATAAATATATTTGGTGAAACAACAGTAATAACACTTAATAGTGATGCATCTGCATGCTGTCGACGCTGCGGATGCAAATGCGTCGGAGCTTGTAATTATCAGTGCCAGCCTATATTTAGGACACCTAAATATTGTGAGAAAAAACAGTACAAAATTTTGGGGGCAAAATAATAATAGTAGTCATTATTACCTACGTTTGAAGAGGACATCTGAAGTGTAAACGAGATAACGAATGATCATTTTTTTCAGGACATTTTTCGTGTTGAAAAATAACAAAAAAAAAAACTTGAATTTTGGGAGTAAATGTCCAACGGAATAATGAAATAGTTATCTCGGATCTAATTGGTTATGGATGAACATAAAACTTAGTGTCCTATATGCAAGCAATTCTAAACGGTGGCAAAGAAGCGACCAAGGCCGCTCGCTGAGATGTTTCCATATCGTTTGAATTCCGTTTTTATTTATTTACAGAGGGACGCACCTGTCCGTCGATTGCTATCTGGGCGTATTGGGGTTATTCGATGTATTATAAGTAATCTGATGGTGAACGCCCACCATTACCGTTGATATTTTTAACGAAAGCACAACCTTGATCGCGCTTCAATCACAAAACGAAACATTATCGGAAATATCGAGCACGGCAACCAGGTTGTCGGACAACGATGCCGCCAGTTTACAAGGGATCGTTTGTCAGATATCACGCCAAGTTTCCCACATTTGCAAGTCTGCTGTTGCAGCAGCGCTTCCTAGTTTACTGCAAACATTGTCGCAACCAGATGAGACGGTCGACGCCAGTCAATTTCGACGACGTGACCAGAGCTCGTCTTGATTACACGGTCGTGACGACGTCTGCATGAATTCGACGAGACGGACGCGAAAAGCGAAATTCCCGCCCAAATTGCTGCGGTCGAGACGGCGAAAACCGAAATCGTCCTGTTACGGTTAACGTCTGTTCTAAAAATAAATATGGCGCCTGTTCCATACAAGGAGCCCCACCTTGGAGCAACTTTGTCACACATTTTAAGTTCAACAAACTTTCATCGTATTTTCTCACATAAAAAGATACATTCTTTGATGCTGATATTCTTTTTGGGTTCCGTTCTTTTATTGCTGTTCATGATTTAACAACTTCTTCCGATTGACTGATGCATTCGATGAAGACAACTGACCTTTTGCAATTTTATGCTCCCTTTTTTTAGTGATTTCGAATCGTTCCACTCACTCGTCAGCAAATTAAAGTTGAACGTCTTCTTTTTAGGAACTGTCAAATTTTTGGCAAGCATGTAATGCTGATGATATATTATTATCACTTACAGCGATGTGCAATTTTGACGAAATTTACTTTTTTTCGATACGTTGACAGAAATTAATTGAAGTGTTTATTTTTGAACCTCACCATGTTCCGCGAAACCAGACGGAAAAAGAAATTTTCTTTTGAAAAATGAGCCACATTCATTAAAAATATTATGTTATTTCTTCTGGAAGAAAATTTCGGGAAGCTCTCAGATTACTAGCTTCTTTGAATCTCCCTTTTTCCCGACAATTTCGTTTGATATTTTTTCTTGAACTGTTTCTTTTATTATCAACAGTTCATTTTTTGCTTTTCCCAATCTTCTAGTTTTCTTTGTCCCACTTTCAATTATTTTTCTCCAAGCTCTCTATCTTATGAGTTTTTCAGTTATTGCTTGCTTTTTTCTGTTGGAGAAAATAGAACGAAAACGATGAATGAATTTAACCATCGTGGTTGCAAGTTGTGGCGTTACCAGTTTTAGTAAGTGTAGTTATTCCATTATAAGAAGAACCAAACACCAGATTCTCGAAATAAAATGATTTGATTTGAATAAATGCAGGTTTATATTACGAAATACGGTTGTTATTTCAGTTGTTTTTCTTGTATTATTTTTTTTGCGAGATAAATTTTCTTCATTTACGAAATAAAGTAAGATTTAATGTTTCGTAGGTAAGCGACACTTCCTGAAACTTCTCAAACATTTTTAAAAATGTTGATCAACATTGGACCCGCTAGATTCAGACAGAAGAACGAGGCACGCCGTCAAACGCGCATAAAAATGTCATCATATCTGTCGCAATATCGAGGCGATACGATATTCATTAAAATTTTTCGTGGTGGTAGTTCCATTCAAATCTGAAGATGGAAATTATGCCAGAACTGATGGCAGGATTCACACGGCTCTCATAAATGCTCAGCTTTCAAATTTCCTGTTTTCTTTCCAAAGCTATTTTAATTACACGTCTTGAGCGATTAAAGGCGCGACAAATAATTTTTATTCTCTCACTGTTATTCTCCGATCACATCTAGGACGATGCAATAACTATTTTCAGCTTCCTGGAAGTTGGCGCCAGTGTTCCAGACCCGCACTCGCTGGGAAAATCATGTGGTAATTCGATGGACACAGACGAGATAATGAAACTAGAATAAAACGTAATTCGTAACAAGTGACTACGTGATTCTTTTGCAGAATACTTGGCGTACATGCACGTTAATAGCATTGTATACGAAAAATGTTTTTCCATGATTATTTAAATTTATCCAACAATTTGGACTCAAAGGGCTTCATTTGCATGAAAAATTGATGAACTTGTACAATAGTAGTTATAAATTCAAAATCAATAATATTTAAATTTATTATGAACCACCAAACCGAAGTGGAAAAACAGAATTTATAATACATTTAAAATCCACTGACAACTTTTCCTGTGGAGAATAGCTTGATAGGATTTATTGGAAAGATTTGAAAATAATAGCAAGTAATCATTTTATCATGGTACCATGATACACTACTAAAATAGTAATCATCATAAAGTTTGAGACGGGTGTCAAAAAAAAGTCAAAATATGTCCCTATTGACATATTGACAATTTAAACTAATTTTGGATGATGTTCAGGCAACTTGACAATAAAATTTTCTTCGGTTTATGATCGAAGTGTAAGAAAATAAACTTTAATTCCCAAAATATTTCCAAATTTGCTGAGGACAGAAAAGATGGAGAATACCGTTACAAACCAACGTGTAGTTTACAACAATCAACACGTTTTAGACAATAAACCTCAACTCCGTCGAAAGCACTCCTGGAATGTAAATCGTCGATGGGGGGGTCAAAGACCAAGCCAGTTCGTTTTTTAATTGCCTCTGCCTGACACATTTTGAGGCGTTGGCTGGATGCGTCGTTGAGAAAATCGTTTTTCACACAGAACGCATAAATACATATCAGGTGACGAAAGCAAAATCCGTGTCGGATAAAGACCCGTCGAGGGCAAGAATTTTTAATGAGCTCGCGAGAAGAAATATGAAACTGTTTGGAACTGCTGGACATAAATATGTCGCTGGAGACTTAGGGAGTCCTAAGTTATGCGTCTAGGCACACCCGAGTTGCTCATATAGCAACAGTGAAATGCGCGCTCGAATATTCTCTTGTATTTTTCGCGACGTTCGGAAAATTCGCCGCCCGGCCATTCCGTTTTCCCATTTTCCGCCATCCTTGTTTGCTGAAATAGTCATTAGTTAATATACGCGCGGTAATACGTTTTGGAAACATTGCGGCCGAAACGACAATACAAACTACCCGGCAACCTCGCCGGTTCAAATCAGTTTAGAGCATCGCGCTTGCACCGTGTAATATCGAATATCCCGTATTAACACCGGACTATTTATATCCCACTCACGTATTATACATGTGCAGCGCCATCGCCCACGTCGAGCACTGGACGGCCACCACGTTGGCCAAACTGCGGACTGCACGTTTGGTCCAACGCGAAAAGGGTGCACGTTCCACCTATGCTGATGCGGTGTTAATTGGGGACTGTTTATTCCTGTTCCGAAATCGCGTTCCGAATATTAAAAAGCCGCCGATCGATTCCTCCGCTCGGTCCTAGGGCTAATTGGACACTTTCGGTGATGAAACAGCCTAGTTGGAACGGTGATCAAACTCGAAAACGCAAATTGGAACAAGTTAACTTCTCAAAATTTTATGGCGCTACATGCACTATGGCCAAGTGCTCACATAAAACCTCCCTCTTTCGACCAATAGGGCCGCCACCAAACGATAAAATGATTGGTAGCAATATACACCGCGTATCACTTCATTATGATGTATTGAGTACTTTTCAGGATTTCATGTGTGATCAAAACGTGAATACATCATTGTACGATTTGATAGCAAGGAATTATTGCTCAAACACAGAATTTAAAGACCTAGAGTAACCTGGTTCCAGACCCTCTTAAGATAAGTTACATATTCTACATATGCTACATATAAAGTTGTATAAAAACCTGAAATTCTAGTTTACCAGTCCTTCTCAGTTGGTAATTGATACTTGGCTTCTATATTGTGGTCGCTTTTNNATAATGTAAATTATCCATCTTCAGAGATGTTGACGTTTACGAGATCTGCGTTTCAGTGTATGCCATTTGTCACTGTTTTTTCTACTTATTATTTTCCAATGTTAATTTTTAAAATTTTGATGTACTTTGAATTCCGTCATTTTCAGTTATTTAGTGGCAGCTTATAACGTGTATGAACATAAATCACTTTTAAAATGTGAAACTTTTATTTGAAAATGTTTGTTGCTACATAAATCATACTTTGCCTTCTGCTTTTAGATTTTCAAATCAGTCTTTTGTTACTGTGGGCGGCGTTAACATGTGGTCAGAAATTTTTTAATATTGTTATTCTATTTCAGTTATGGATAGGCGTAAATTACTTTTTTAAAAATCTTTTGTTGTTCCACGTGAACTTGCGTTTTTTTCAAACTTTACTTTTCAATTTTTTCTTTGCTAATTTTTTGGTTCCGAAACAATTATTTTCAACGATCTGATTTCGTCGTTTCTTTGCTTTTATTTTTTCGTTCATTGCGATGCAGTGAATGTCGTCTGTTTCGTTGTTGCATCAAAAATATAATTGGTATAATTATCATAACTTTGTATGTCTTCGGCTTACCCAATTAAACGTATTTCCTATAAAACGGCGGCTACTCTTTTGATATTTTCAATAATTATGTTTTGCCTCCTTTTTTGTTAAATTTTCTTAAATAAGTTTCCGCAAATTACAAAAGTTATTATTAGCTCCCCTTGTGATTAGGTTTTCTCACCAATTTTTTTTTTCAAGGTTCCATATTCAATTGTCATGGAGCTAATAAAGCAAAATTTGTTCTTCCGTATTTCTATTAAAACTGAGAAGTGCTTTTTCGTAATTTTTTGGTAGAAATTATAACAAATCGAACTTTGAACTCTGAGTGTTTATGAAACTCTCTTGGCAAAATATCCTCTTCCAATTTTGGCATTCTTCATGTAGCAAAAAATTATAAAAATCGAAAGGAAAATAATCTCTAAACCATCAAAATAATCAAAATATTTAATATCTGCCACTTCCATCTTTTTGTATAAACAGCAACAAAGGAAATCTTCAACGTCTTTCATTATGTTCTTAATTAGTTTTGTTCGTAATGTCACACTAAATGCAGTGAAGTGTGGTGTGGTGTCTACGTAATTTACAAATTTCCATTACACTACACACTACACTTTTCACACCGACCCTTGGGTAAATATGCATAATGGTACATTTTCGTGCAACACTGGGGCCCAATGCCAAACGCTTGTTGATAACAAGAAACTTGGACATGTTTTTACACTTCAACAGCGTTTTTTCGCCACAAAAATTCACAACACGGTTAACTTATTAATGCTATAATCACCAGGAAGCGATGGTTTTTTGTGCGGGGAGGGAAAACAGGATGAAATTTCAGCGACCTGCGGTTGAGCCGAAGAAAAAGCCACGAAAGCTAATCCGCCTGTGCCTTCCGCATTTTGCCCAAGAGGAGATTTACGTTCCCGCTTATTACGACCTGTCGACGTGTCGTACCGTCTTAGGGGCCCTCGCAAGAAAGCCGCGTCGGTTTTTCTGGCAGCGACGATCACTGTTGCTCCTCTGAAGGACCAGCAACTTTCGGCGAAGTCGCAAATTGGCTTCCGCCGCGGTCGAAAAGCGAAGGGTCGTGATATTATTTCGTCCACGGCGCCAACTGGAAATATTCGGGCGGATGGTAATCGGCGTCTGCATTATCCACTCGCATTAGCCGAAAGAGCAGCACTGTGCGGTCGTTGCTGCGGTACAAACGGCCGGCATCCGATTACAATGCATAAAACAGTACAGGACGGGATAAACGAGAATCCCGACGATTCAGGATAACGTGCGAGATACTGTAACGGTCCGGTTTGGCGTCGAGACGCGCCAACACGGCTAATCACCGATTCAACAACGCCCGACGCAACAACGACCTAATGCGACATATGGCCGCCATTGTTTTCCGATGTGGGACTCCGGCGGCCATTATGTCAGATTACAAAGACAGGTGCGGACGAGCTCACAATTAAAATTTCCACAGTCGATTCTGCGATAACCGGCAATTCCCGGGAAACGCTCAGCTGAAACGGCACCTAAATATTTCATTACCCTCCTCCATAACGGTTTTAATGATATTTGGATGTCTTTATTTTTAGGGGTCGTAACTGGAGGTTTGTTCTTTACCCGCGGGGAATCCGCTTGATTCAGTTAAAAAGCACACAAATAATAACGAGACAACAAAATAGAACTCTTCCGCCAGGACACTCAACAACTCGCCAACTAACTTCCTTTCATTATTGAGCAGCGATAAAATCCAATCACACTCTACACGAAAACTCGGAATATGGCAGTTTGTTCAAGTGCTTCTTTAAAAATGTTTCCAATTAAGCACTCCACCTAATTGAACCGGGACATTTAATCCAATGTATGAGGGTTGGGCTTCTATATAACACGAATATAGAGCACCTCCTTAGACCTCACACACAAACTAGCATACCCAGGTCTAAACTTCTAAAGCTTTTCTGGAATTTGGAAATCTAAAAACAATGCAATTAAAATGTTAAAATAACTGCTTTCTGATCCACGTTCTAGAGGCCATTATTTGATGAACAACATCAAATCCATGATACGGTTACCACTATTACATCCACAACCTCTCTTGGCGGAGAATGTGGTTAACACTTCGCAACAACGTAGGTAGGTACACTTCACGATTGTCTGGAAATTGTAGATGGGATTTCATCTCTCACTATCCAAACCAAGTTAACCACCGAAGCGAACGGCATAAACGAGTATAATTTTCGCCACTACAACTCCTCACCACACAAAGGGCAAAAATAAAATGTCTGCTGAACACCGCTCCTTAAAATAAACAATTATTTCCAGAAGCAAAGTCCAATAACAAGCGATGCCGGAAGAATATGAAAAGTGAAAAATGTGATTGATTGGACCCGACGTGCTTTATTAAAAGTTCCAGGTTGTTTGAAAACCACATTTACCAAACTTCTTTTAAAAAAACAAACTAAAGGTAAACTGTTTACTTTTCGGAAAAAAGCTTTTTATACGTTCGGAATTATCGAAGCAATGAACCAAACACCTCGAAAATAAACGAAGCTAAACGTATTCTATATTTGATCCACAATTAAAAGGGTGAAATGCGATATTGGCGAACTTTGCGAAACTTGCGCAAAAATTATTTTTAGATTCAGGTGGGAAAAGCGCTCAACAGAGAATTGGTAGCCAGCCACGCCTTCTGGAAATACATTTCAGTTAATTTTGGTTGTGTTTTTTTTTTATCTTATCGCTTCACATCCACCCGTCACTGTGCGTTTGATATTAATTTCGTTTCGTCAAAGTCAACTCCGCAGCTTTCTATCAACCCTGAAATTAATAACGTGCGATTTTATTTGTAACATAACCTACTAAATTTAATTACGCACAGAAGCGGCTCATATCTGTGCAACAAACTGTTTTGAAGTTTACGTAAATGGAGTTGATATTTACTTTACAGAACTGACGTTTTAAAAGTGTAGGCATCAAGAAATTTAACATTTGTGAACAACAATAGCACCTTGTAGCTTGCCTTTAAATATCAACATCAAGAGTCAAGAGAGTCGACAACGAATTATGGGACTACTTTTAAGCGGAAGTAGAACCACAAAATTCAACATTCTCGTAGGACAACGGTCTCACTTCTTCTTCACATGACGCTTGTTTATCTTCGAGCTTTTTCCTTCAAGGACTCTCCCTTGAAATCCAGCTTTTTTCCCATGCAGTTTCCAACTGTAAGATTAGTACAATGAGTACAGTTCGCTTCTAAAATAGACGAATTTTTTAGTCCTGCTTCTCTTAAGTTAATTTACCCAAAGTTGAGGTGAGTCAGTTAGGATGCCTCTTCGGACATACGTCGGTCATTGCAGCATTTCGGAGAATGACTCTGACGGCAACTGAATTAAAGTTGGGTACGTCAATTTCGGCCAAGCGTAATTCTGTACAGTCCAAACAATGCGGTGTTAATTAACACATTTTCTGGTTAAATTATTTTACACGACGTTTGTGCGAAGTGCAGCGAATAAACTCCATTAGGTGTGAAATGTGGATCGACTATTTATCGTCGACATAATTGCAGCCAGCACCACATGCACCTGATTTAGTGGTGTTTCTACCAATATGGACACAAACCGGCGATTTAAAAATTGGAATTCAATCCTCTCGTTCCCTCGGTCCGTTAGAAAGAAAACATGTTAATAATACAGTTTTCTTGTTTGTTGTTGCAGCAGAAGCAAACATCGTTATTGATGCCCCAGTTATTGACAATGATTGTTCGGTGTTGTTGGAGTATCTGGAAATTTGCTTCAAGTGACTTCTCGTTAGTTAACTAGCGCACGAGCTCCCAATTTAACATTGTGAATATTGAGGATCATTTCGCAAAGCGTCAATAAACATTTACCGACAAATAGAGTCTGATATCGAGGATTCAAACAGGTCCTTTCGGGCTGCAAATGAACTAACTTGCTTAATCCGGACTTCAAAGTACCTCGTCGCATTTGCGAAACGTCGGACTTTGGCGGAGTTGAGCGTCTCACCAGCTAGGAGGCCAAAGTGATTCGGGACTGCAAATTATGCTGATTTGCGGGCCTTGCCGAATCCGAAAGGCTAGTCCTCTATCACGCAAAGCAAGGCAGCGGTAACGGACCGGCGGAGTTTAACTCAATCCATTACGCCCTCATGTGTTCCGGTATAGTTCGTGAGCCAGAGGATAAATAATCCGGGGCACCGTTTTTAGGGCCTTCATATGAGGCAGATTTATACGAGTAGACGGCACGATTTTAAAGTTTCAAAGACGGCACCGAGATAAATTTCGGCAAAAATGCGACGGGCGCTCGATATACGGACGGCCGCAGAATGCGGATAACATGTAAATATAAAAATGCCCGAGAAGAGCAAATTATATATGAAAAGAGGGCCTTTGGGACCCGCTCGAATGGATGCTAACAAGGAACTGATAGACGCAGAAATAATAAACGCACGGGAGGAAAGAAACGACGGGTAGAGGCCGACACAGCGCTGAATAACAAGTAGTCGGGAAAATTAGAGGGACGGAAACGCGGTATATCGAGTGAAACGAATGAAATAAGAAAACGCGCCACGGAGAAAACCGCAATGGAAATATATATAGGTGTAGGCCGCGACGAGGGGTAACTGCTTATTAGGCCACCAAACCAGAACTTTAGGGACGCGTCACCCTAATACCCAGTCAGCCAAAAGGTACACATTCGCCGAGGTTGAAGGGGACGGGGAGGTCTCATCAACCCCCGGCACAGGTGACCGAAGGAAAACCTCGCTTAAGTACCCCATTTAATTGCGGTACGTGGACGATAATAAAAGCTTTTATTTTCGGGCAAACACACGAAAACGCTCACGATTTACATTTTGCATTCAGTTAAACTTAACCCCGTCAAAATTGAAAGGGCAAATTTTCTCAAGTGTTATAATGCCCTCTCTCTCGCACCGACTGCCCCCAACGCAATCCCAGTTTTAAATACGAAAGCTTTGAATATTTTCAAACGCGAGTAATGAAATTGGCCCCACCTCAAGATTAGTTTCACCCAGATGTCAGTCAGAAAGTTAATTTAAGACAACAAAAAATATACAAACCTGTAATTTGTTGCATTAAAATTTACCTTCTGAAGCAGAAATCGATATGAACAAGAGTAAATTTAATCGACAGCTGTTAATACCTTCACCTAAATGTCTGTCTTCAACTAAAAGCAATTTTGAGGAGAATATTCGAACCGCTAACACGATGTGACTATATTCTGTAATAAAGGAAAACTACATTTTGAATTGCGCATTCTTGTTCCATCTCGCCAGAAGAGGTTTTTATGCAGAAGTGGGTACTTACGGATGAATTGAAAAAAGTCCCTTTGAAATAATGAAACATTAAGATTTTTTGTAATAACTGATAACTTCAACAAACGAAAATGCCGCTTCGCTATTTTTCAGAAGCTTATTTCGTTGTAACAATATTAAGGGTATTATTAGCTTTTGAGGCCCTCTCCAAACATGCGTAATTTGATATTTTTTTCTTCTAGGGCAAAAATGAACTACGTTATGTCAAATGAGTGTGATGTATGGGACTGAAAAGGGACCTCAACGACAAGGTTAAAAAACTAGGGAACGCACCCAAAAGAAACATTTCTATGACTGATGACCACCAGTCCAAGTTTTAATTTTCGAGCTTTGAGCTGCTCTGACTGGTTTTAGCAATTGTCACTGACAATTCTCAAACTGTATCAAAAAGTATCATGGTAACGAACTGACGAAAATTAACTTCAAAATCTTGACAATTGACAAGCTTGACAATTACATCAAACAACGATTTGCTATCCATCTTCTACAATCATTCAAAAGGGTGCATTTAGACCCTAAATGTGCTACTGTGCCTTTTTTCAGATTCACGTATATAATTCAATCGAATTCTTTAAGTTTTTTTATAATTTAAAATTGCATCTTCATTTTGAACCCTTGAAAAATTTTAGATATTAAATGGTACAATTAATTCTTCATGTGTATATACATGTTATATTTCCATTAAAGTATGAATAATAATAATTGGTCCATTTGCCCCTCACTTGTTGAATGCACTTATCCTAAACAGGTTTTTCCCTGAGGTAAATACCCCCTCTCATTGATTATTTTACAAAGCCAAAATATCTTATATATTTTTTCAATTCTTTATTATGTATTGATTACAATAATAAACATGTGAAGAAGACTTACTCATTAACTTGATATTTAACGTTTTCAACTTAGAGCTGCTATCTCTGTTCATCACTTTTGACAAGTGAACAGTAAAACAGACTTAGACATTAGATTATGATCATGTTAAACGAACCTAAAGCACCTAGAAGATCTAAAAATGATAAAACGTTTAATTTTAGTCAGCCCAGTTATAATAAGCTGCTTTAACCCAACAGTAAACACATACAAGAGCTTGCAATAAAGAATATACTATTTCTTATTATCCTCTTAAAATGATTATACTCAGAAACGGTAATAATGTTTTTGAATAAAATGTTGATATTTATTCAGAGTCATACATATTGCAAATGTCGCTCGAGCATACTCTCCAAAACGAAGATACAAACCGCAAGTGGACAACAAGTTCGCTTGAGCTGTCACCTATTGAACATGTGTGAGATCGAGCACCGCACTCACGGTGTGAAACGTTCACTACAATTTGACACGGAGTATTTCAAAAGGACATTGCTAATTTCCTTTGTTTTTGCTAGAGACAATTATTAAACGCCGAAAATCAAGAATTCTAGTTGTTCGTAACTAGTTGTTCGCTTGGTTAATTCAAAAGACAATGGAAACAAATTTGTCGAAACGTTTCACCAAACAATAAGCTTTATTTTCAGCTTCTACAACAGGTGACATTCCTTTTCAGTACAACAATGACTGAAACCATATAAAGAACGGTTTCAATGAAGATATAAAAATAACGCCATAAAAAGCATTCGGTCGAGATTGCTGTCGGCAAAAACTTTAGTTTTCATATAAGTCACGCATAAATCGAAGGTGCCTCTAAAACCGACAACTACACGTTTTTGGGCATCTTTGCCAACATCTGACGAATAAAGTAGCATTATGCGTTTCGATCAAAATTGAAACAGTCTATGGCAAAACGATAACCGTTGTCAACTCTTCCACCAGCAACAACTATCGTTTGCCAAATTTGCCGAAGAATGGTTGCAGCAACAACCGTTCATTTTTGGCGATCTGTAGATACATTTTGACAATTCAGTCAAACTGCTGCACCATTTAAAAATGGGTCACGTTCTATCGTTCCGCAAGTGCTAATCTTGCAATTTTGACTTTTCAAATAAAAAAAGGCAAGGATGGCCGCCGCGACCAGCATCGGCCGTGGTGGAGGAATGAATTTTAATAACGAAAGTCGGCAGGGCGACGCGCGTTGCTCCATTTAAAGAAGAGCCCTCGAGATAAATCGTTAAAGTGTGAGAGATCTTCGATTGCCCGGCCGCTGGTGAAAAAGCATCTCAGGAACATATAACGCGTCGTTTGTATGCAATGGCCGGGCCGGTATAGGAGCGCTATTGGGCCGTGCGGAATACTTTCGATCAGACATCGCCCGAGCTCTTGTAAGCCAGAAGATATTACGGACTAATACGAAGGCGTCCCCCTTGCAGCCGCCCGTTGTTCGTCGCCGGCGAACGGCACACGATGGAGGAGGGAACCGGAGGAGGAGGTCGAGAGCGCCCAGAGACCGAGGTTCTTGTTGCCGGGCATCTCCAAGGTGCCGCGACTGCACGCGTCGTCAGACGAAAAAATCAATCCTCCATTATGCAACTCAACTCGGCGGAACACATGCTCGGCCGTAAATCCAAGAATAAACACGCACCGACGCCCACGAGATAGATATAAATTTGCATCTGTGTACGCGATTTCCAAGGCGATTGTGGGCGAGCCGGCAATCGAAGAAATAAATGAACCGTGTAAAGTTCATGACAACACGGCCACTGTTCTCATTACTACATGTCAGCATTATTTACGAGCAGATGCGTTTTCGCCAGCCGCCAGTCTCCTCTCGTTACCGCCGGGCCAATTCGTTGCCAATTAACACCGGGGCTCCATTAAGCGAACCACACAAAATATATATATACAGAGCCGATCCAGTTCATAATTACCACCAACGTAATAAATACATCCTCCGAATCACCGGAGCGCACTTTACGACCCCGTCCGCGCCAGCCACCAAGCTCAACTCCATCTATTTTGCATGGATACGTGTTGTTCGGCGACGTAACTTCCAGTTCGCCTTGTAGGTTTCAGGAAAATGGCCGCTCATTTCGCCGGCTTTTATCTCGTGAGCTCCGGGAAATTTCGTCGGGATTTTCGGGATCAACCTCACTTTGTACTGCATATCATATCGGCCGGTGGTGCGTCACAGATAACCCGTAAGCAGATGCAGTGGAGCGTCCTCTCCTTTTCCTCTTCCTCAGACCCTTCCGCCAATTTATTCGGCGGCGGCAGTCGAACAAGAATTCGGCCTGTGTTTGTGCGTTCGCGAACTGCCGGAATGAATCTGTAAATCATTCCGGAAACATAATTACTGAAAACGTCCCCCTAATACAAATCTCATTATCTCCCCCGCCCTGGCGGAGAAGAACGGGCGCTGCGCAGGGCTGCACGCACCGATCGCGACGGAATTTTCAATTTTTGCCGGGATTACGTCTCAATGGAGCGGACGGCTGCACTTCCATCGACCGCATGTAAATAAGAGTTCACCGTGTGCGCATCAATCACGGTCCGGTCCCCGGACGGCGATCCCGCCGTCTCGGCCACCTGCTCCCGAATATGAAGGGCCCGCGCTGGCCCACGGCCCGTCAACCGCAGCTATCGATCAAGCCGCTTCCTGCACATACGCACGTGGAGCATCTCCGTCACGGCACCACCGAGAGCGTTCCGTAATGCAATAACCCAGAGACATGCGATCCATCAAACGAGGTCGCCCCGGACGTAAGTTAATATTTGATTTTATGCAAACTCACCAGAGGGGCCTCCGGCTAGCTGTGGCAGAAACCGAGGGAAACGATCTGTTTGGATACTGACCTGCAACCAGAAACGATCCAACGTTAAAAGGTTTCAACGAAAGCGATCGACCGATGTTCACAACAAAATTTTTAACCGAATTCCATCAAATCAAACCGACGAGGAGGCACTTGTTATATCTTTTTTTTTTTTAACACAACGGATTATTTTTTAATGAAAACACACAAAGCGAATGAATTGGTATCAGTTAAAATCTGAGCACGTGGAAACAAGTGGATTTAATTTGATTTCGTAATAAACTGCTGGCAATCACAGTCGAAGTGGAATTACGAAGTAATTACTATTTTATTAAAACAAACGAACTTGCCAATGAAGTGCGTTTGAGCTATTTTTTCGCCAAAACTAAAATGGAGTTGCAACTCTGTTTGCTTTTGAAATCAGGGAGTTGAAATGGGGACTCCCCTTGGAGACATGAATGACATTTTCTTAATTTCAAACTAATTACATTGCTTATTTAGTTATTATTGTATCTGGACTTGTAAGGAAACTGAAAGCTTTTGGATTTTCAGATTTATTGTGTAATTTGATTTTTTCTTATCTAGATAATCGCGAGCAAATCTCTGATCACTGCGAATCAGTACCGGATGTTGTACCGCAGGGTTCCAATTTGGGACCTTTGCTATTTTTAAGAATTGTGAAAAATTGGTTTTTGCGGATGTTTTAAATAGTTATTTACTTAAATTAATTTTCCTGCATGACCACTTTGTTTGCAGCACGACCAAAGGGAGTGCTGCATTTAGTGCAAATGAAGGAAAATTTTTCCCGAAAAAGTTAGGCCGGTTTTGTAACGAATAACTCAAAATTATTTAAAGATAAGTAATTTGATATTATTAGTATTTTACTATTTACTCAGTTGGTAGCACTGTCCGCATCTGGCACTGCGTTGTTACTATGTTGTTATGGTTCCAAATTTGAAAAATTGTACCACCATCTGATTGTACCACCAATTTTCTGATATAATTTTGTAAAAAATGAGCGATTTCGAAGAATCTTTGACACCACCTGGAATCATGGAAGCAACATTGAGTTTGCTTCCTCATTTCCTGATTTATTGTGTAAGTATCGTTGTGATTTCACTCTTGGTTTACATTTGATACGAGCGTTTGGCGTTTTGTGTTTTGTCATCTAATACCAACCGCACAGCGCAATTTCCCCAGTTTCTCTGGCAAAGTAAAAAGCACCGCAGTGTGAGAAATGTGTTTTTCCATGCGTCGAGAACAATCGTAAAATACCTATTTTGAGGTTATAGGCACAAAAAATGTTTTGCAGAATAAACAACTTATATAATTGTATTAAACTCCAAAATAACCTAAATGCAATTTTTAACTGGTG
>QDEB01032702.1:0-12282 GCA_004193795.1 Asbolus verrucosus | reverse complement strand
AAGACTTTTTTTGTTACTGATAAAATTCTTTGGTCTACTACGACTACTATTGACACTGAATCCCTGACCTACCTAACGCATTCATATTATTATGCAGTGGTGAACAGTAAAATTTAATTCGAACTTCTAATGTTTTTTCTCAGTAGTAGCAGCATACCGTCTCACGAAAATTGCATGAATGCATCAATCTTATTAGTACCTATTATCGGTTCTTTTTATTGCGCGTATTTCAATTACACCCGATATACATAACTGTACAAAAACTACACAATTTTTTAGTTTTTATCATCTGTTTTAAACTTAATACCATGTTAAAATTCCCAAATTTTCATGAGATTGAGCCTAATATTAGCCATATAGGTAAAGCCACTCCATGAAATTAGTACGCCAAATTAATAAATTAAATAGGGATATCAAAAAATCAAGCTACAATTGATCCGTATTGAATTTTTGTGTTTTTACATTAAAAAAAAATCTTTATTATGCTGCTACATTGGAAATGTTAAAGTTCGATCAAAATGTTTTTTCAAGAGTGTTGCCAGCATTATTCCGTATGTTGGAGTTTGATTCGTGCACATGTGATTTTGACATCCGCTGTCTGCGTCAGATGATGACACGCCATGGAGCCGAAAAAATTATTAGGCGATTCACTATTGATTGTGAATGAAACGATTAAGCAGTTAAACATAACCTCATCGAGAAATCAGCTTTTTCTAATGTGAAAACCTTAATGAAATTTATAAAATAAAGTGATTTTTGTTAGCAACATGCTTTTTTTTCGTGACAGTTTTGAATTTATGAAAATGAAAAACATTTTCATGGCATACTATAATCAGAAAACTGTTTGATCGCACGTTATGAATAACATTTATTAAGATTTAATTTGGAAATTTAACATTAATAAAATAAATGCGATTGGTTTTTAAGTTTTAAAGCATTTATGTTGGATTTCCATGTTTCAATCATAACAAAAATGTAAAAATTTATTTCCCTTTAGAGCAACTCTGTGAAAATTTGTGCTTTTTATTTAAAACATTAATCGCATAAAAGCGTAATAAAAAGCATAAAAGCATAATAGCATACAAGCATACTATTTTCAGAAAAATATAATTTTATGCATCTACAGCTGCATAGGTGTATTAAATAAAAAATTTTCTTCTCTAAATTTATAAACAATTAATTTTAAGCATGTAAAAAAATTTTAAGTTTGCAATTATTTTATTTTGGTATAATTTGGTATAGTTTCCATTGATTTATTCATTTTACGCATGATATTGTATTGGAGATCGACTTACATATACTATAATTTTTGTTTTTTATGTCACTAGAGGTAAATGGATTCTTTAAAAAATTTCATTAAAGTATTAAATATATGAAATATTAAAAAAAAAATGAAAGCTGAATTCTTATGTTTACATTTCATGTACGGTTAAGAGAGGCATATTGGAAGAACGATTTTGAAACAAATATGTCTAACATGTTAGAGATTTACGTATTAATACTTAGGACATAACGGTCTGACAGCCAACTTTAGTATCAACTAGATCTATACGCATTCTTATTTAACACACAATTTTTAATAGTACCTACTATAGGTATATAAGACGTATAATTATTATCTGCTTCCATATTTTAAATAAACTCTGACATTATTTTAACTGCTTAGTTTAAATTATAAGTACATAGATAAGTTTAGTTATAGTAGCTATAACATAAAATCTAAAGTTAATTAGTTAAAGTAAAAATACAAACGAAGTTTTTATTGTAAATAATTCAGTGAGTATTATTTTTATGTTTTATGAATATAAAATAACAAAACACAAGTAGACACAAAATCTGACATGTTCAAACTGACAAGAGTCTAATTCACTGGAATATTCACACATTTTTGTTTTCTTGGAAAATTTTTAATACTTCCTCAATTTTATAATTTTACAAATTCCTACTAATTTGGTAATTTTTTTGTTACTATATTTTCTCTCACCATAAAATATCTTTATTACTATGTGCATTAAAAATGGTTAGAAAAAAAATAAATGTCATTGTGTATACTAAAATTTTTTATTATCTTTTTATTGTTTAAAAATTATATTCTTTTCACATTTTCTTTTATCTATAATATTTCTTTTTCAATCCCTATTTTTTTTTTTTTATTTTTTTTTTTTTTTTAGAGAAATTAGCTTCTTTATTACTTTTATTAGAAATGGTTTTTGATGTCATTTTGCTTCAGTTGTAATTAAAAGTCACCAGTGGTATGTAGAAAAGTGAAAAATTACAACTCTACCAGTAAAAAACGAAACAGTATACAAACACGGAATAATAGAATTAGTATGAAAAATTTGATATATACGTTAGAAAAATGCACTGTTGTGGTTCCTATAACTAATGTATACATTTATTTCTATAGATCTTAATCATTTAACGTTGATTTTCAAAATTAATTTTATTTTATATTTTAAATAGAAAAATCAAGTAGAAAAATAAATTCGAAAAAATGCTTAAAAACTTAGATTTCAAAAATTCCCTTAATTCACTTTAAAAACATTTGTTGAAAACTAACACTGAGCAAGAAGTTACTTATTTCTAGATCTTCGCTTGATCAGCATTTATTTAGATTTTTTTCTAACAAATTTAAGTCTAATTAATAACATAAATACTTGAGAGATGTGTAACCTCTAATGGTTGTTTTGTGAGAAAATATTTGCAAGTATGAGCTTCTAAAGCAGTGTCAGATTTACCTTATTTATTTTTTAGTACAATGTTTATTAAATTTTGAGAGAGAACTAATAAAACTATTATGTAATATGTAGTTTAAAAGAGAAGGTGGTTAATCGCACGTCGCATTTTAAAAATCACTGGCAAATAACTGCGGTATGTGTAAAAATCTGTGAAAATTGCTGTTCATGAAGTTCATGCTTCAATTCAAATTTTGCTTCAAAAAGTAAAATAAGCCACTATCATTCATATAAATCAGTTTTCAATAAGTTTCTTCTCATACTTTCTATACATGCCAGTAGTTCTCAGTATATGAGGAATTACTAACCACCTTCTCTTCTTACCTAATCTACCAAAAATCTTACAAAAATTATACAAAATCTATGTTCGCTAATATATGTTACTATACGTGCAATATGTAATTCATATGGTTTAAACATAATAATTATGCAAAAATAGTATCAACCTATCTCTTAATTTAGTAAGTAGTATGCAACCAACTATTCATTTCCTGATCAAAAATGTATTTAGTCTAAAAATTTCGTTACTAAATGTGTCTTCAAAAATGTAAATACATACCTACTTTTGAATAAGACGAGTGAATTGTTTAAAATATTGGTTTACGAACAATGTATTTAACTTAACAAAACAACAAAAAAGGGGTGTCTTCACCCCATTCACAGTGAGTACATGGGTACATAATTATATCTAAGCATGATTAAATATTTCCCTTAATAAAATTAAAAATCCGTCAAAAATTTATTAGAAGCGAAGTACTGACACTGTTGAAGAACAGTTTAATAATGATTGTCTTTATTCTGTATTATATCCATTAAATTTTAACCAATGAAAACTCTAAAAATGCAATTGTTATCTTTTAAATGAACATTTTTGGTAACAGAATAGTACGCATTTGCAGACAGTTTTTGTCAGTATTGTCAAATTCGTTGTGACTGATTTAAAATAACACGATCACTGTTAAATCATAGTGAAAAGATAGGTATGGTTTTCATGATATTACTAATACCAAATGAAGTACCAAGGTACTTTTATAGATTTTATGAAGTACAAATTATGTGCTTCTGAGTTTTTGCGTAGAATCACTATGTTCTTTTTACATTTACCACTGACCACACTGTGTATTATTTGTTGACCATAGTGAATACAAAAATATTTTAAATTTATTTCATTTTACAATGTGGAAACTACTTATGGAATAAATTCAGTAATTTCAAAACGAATGATATTTGTATTAAACGCTAAAACAGGTAAACTTTTTTTTTGGTTTGAACAAGAAACAATNNAAAATCTCAAGAATTGTTGAAAATCGGAATAACAAGTATGGTTTCATTAAAAAGGTCTTTAAAGGTACTATCATAAAAGCAACTAAAAAACTAAGCATTCTATTAAAACAAAGGCATATGACGTCACCGCTCAAAAGGGGATGACGTCACATATAGCTATAGCAACTTAAAAACAGCGGAATTTTAAATAAAAGTTTACCTGTTTAGCGTTTTATACAAATATCATTCGTTTTGAAATTACTGAATTTATTCTACAAGTAGTTTCCACGCTGTATGCATGATTCGGTACTGGTTATCCAGTTATAAGTCCAAACATTTTTTATTTTTTGACAAACGTAGTGTTTTATTTACCTACGAACAGGTTCCTATTTAATTGGCAAAATAAAAAAATATACATTTTCTGTTGTGAAAACATTAAAAATAAAATAGTCAGAGAATTAGATGTTTCTAGGTTTAAAAATATTAGTTTTAATATAAAATTTGTAATCATTATTATTATATTTAGATAATTATTTATCATAAGGAGTAAAGATAATAGCTAAATTATGGATAATATCAATATCATATCACAGATTACGGTTTATCAATAATTTATTTAACTTCATATTATTTACATTTATGCAAATTGAGAATAGAGAATTCATATTGCACATTCTATTTAATAAAAAATAAAATCAAAACTAGCTTTATACAAGTTATCGTTTTCCCAATATTATTTGTCTTAATTTTAATGAAATTTAAATTTGAAAATTCTAATATATAGCTGATTTTTGGAACGTATCAAAAACTATAAAAACCATGAATAAAAAAATTGTTAGCAGGATTATAAAAGAGTATTTTAGTAACAGTAACAATAACAGTAATAGTAACAACATAACATTATAATAATTTTTACCATATTTAGAGCATAATTTTGATTTTTTTATCAAATGCTCGTTTTAAACAACGTAGATATTAAAATTTTACGAATGTAGGTTGATTACCTTTTAATTACGAGTTATTAAACGAATAAACAAATATTGTTATACCCTTTTTCATTAAAGATAACAAAATTCTATGGCATACCTTGTATTAATAAATACTTTTGCAAAAACAGCAATCTAATTAAGATTCGTTATTAGATTTTCCAAAAACACGTATATTTCATTTTTAATTAATTAATACATGGATTCTTCAATAATTTTTATTTCATGCGAGGAAAATATCTCACATTTATTGATTTTTTTTAGAACAAAATTATTTTATTTGACGATTCTATATCTCTTTAAAATTGCATCGATATCGTTAAAGATTCGAACATAAATCAAATAAATCCCAATGATATTTGTGTAAATTAAATTATACCAAAATAATAAATATCTGTCATTATGGTAATAATATTTCAAATTACGAACTATATTTGCTGAAAAAGTTAATTGATCGAAAATACTTGAAAATTTAACAGAAATTGTTATACCTCGAATTGTGTATAGCAGCTTAAAATTTAATTTCATAATCATATGGGTGAATTTTCTGCTTCGTATTTATTTAAAAACCTTCATATGATATTTAAAATACTAAAAATACTTCAAATTTTTGTTGTGTGAAAAAGATTTTTTAACGACATGCCTTGTTCCTAAAATTTTAGTTTTGTGAAAAATATGCTTTTGATTTCACTTCTTATAAATTTCCCCAATTGTCTACTTTATCCGATGGAAATATTTTCGGTACTTACTTATACCATCCAATACCAACAGCAATAAGCCCAACGGTAGCAGCTGCACTAATTCCAGCCACAACAGCAATGATGTAAACACTGGCAGACTCAGCATTTTGTAACTGAGGCCGAACAGCAACTACGTCCATACTTTCATCAGTACTACGATCAGGATTCATTTCTACTTGATCAGTTTCTTCAGAAAATCCATCATCGCTTCTATGGCTTAAATGTATTTTATTGTCTTGTAACTTCTGAATTTTTGTTTGAATTTTTTGGTCGCCTGAAAAATAACATAATTAATATATCCACCGTTAATGGTCCAAATCTACATTCTAATATACTTAATTAGTCTGTTTGCATGTCTAAAAGTAATTTAAAACTCCAATTTGTATCCTAGATTTTTACCGTAAATATACATTTGTAAGGAATTTGTTCAATATGTATCAGAGGCTACTATGAAAATTTTATATTCGTAAAACATGTTTTAGAGTATATTAAATCAATCCAAAAATATATTAAATGTTAAAATTTTGTCAAGGCATTTGTCAGTTATCATTCAGATAGGTTTAAACTTCTTTAATTTTATATATAGTGAGTATTAGGATCTACATATAAATACCTAATCAATAGAATTATCTTTCATGTGATATTTGGCTGACGCAACTACTACTATCTAACTAATTAAAGCACTCAAACTAAATAAATTTTTTGTACCGTCATCAGTTTGAATGTTCTGAAAAAATCTGGAATCAGTGGGAGGATATGCAAATTGACTTGGATCTTCTAGTTTTCCATTTTCCAACGCTCCCTTTCCCGACGCCTCTTCATGACTTTTTTGTTCATACGCTGGAGGCGCCATATGATGAGAATGTGATCTTTCATCCTCGCCTTTCAATTCATGTACGTCTCTCCCATGATGAGAACTCTTCACCTCCATTTCTTCTTCTCCTTCTTCATCATCTCCAAAACTAAAATCATCCTCATGCGGATATGGTCTGACATCGTCTAAAATCTGATTGTTTAGGTATCTAAAATTATATCGGTCGAATTTGCGGGTTTTTTCCAAATTTCGGTATTCATCATAGGCGTCTTCGAAACTGGGCCGAGAGTTGTAATATATAGGAAGATCGTCCTCGCTTTTCAATTCATTCTGATTTCTATCTAGAAATTCTTCAAAATTACGAAACCGTTCTGGAAGTTCTAAATCAAAATCTGGCTCTTTTTTCCTACTCTCCTCATTATCGTCAATGTAAAGATTCTGCCAAGGCCATCGTCGATTTTCAGGGTAAACTGGAGCCTCTTCAGTATTTTCCAAACGATGTCGTTGTTCTTCAGAAGACAAATCGAATTTTAAACCTAAAAGTATAAAGCAATTTAGAGACATGTATGTAGGTATCTCAATTAAGATTTAAAACGATAAACTGAATTTCTTTCATGCGTGTTTTATAAACTGACTAATTAAATTAATCGTACAAAATTTTGTCCTCTATAAAATATCGATCCCTCTTATTAATTTTAAAAATTAATTACATTTCAACATTTTAACAATAATTTTTAATTTAGAAAATGTTCCCTTTCATTATTTCGTTATATTTTTTTGTGGACAACGAATTAAATTAACTCGCAGTTCTCAGTGATCCATTTCTGATTTGATATATTTTTTTTAAATAACGCGACAATTTGACGAATAAAAATTTGCTATTAAGAAAGAAAAAATTATAAACGTTCTGACAAATGAAAAATAAACAAAACTATTTGTTGTTCTACCAGACATATAGTAACTGTGGATTACAGTAAGATATTGAACAGCATTATCTGTAAATACACAAAATATTCCTTAATCGTAATTATTATAAATACAGATAAATCTAACAGTACAATTTTGTCGTCGGGTGTCAAAATTAATCATATTTCTGGAAACATGAATTTATGGTCCTAATATGACCTAAAAAGTCAGATTAACGATGATGATATTATTTTCATTCAAAATATATAATTTAATTAATTTCATACGTGTACAAACAGTTGTTACATATTCTCAAAACTTTTTCCGAGTTTGGATTTTTTGTTTTTACCTTCAACCGCAGTTATTTTTCAAATTACACAATTATGTGAATTCTGCTGAAAATTTTAATTAACTTCTAACTCATTTCTATTCAAAGCTTGTGTTTGTAGACATCTAGCAATTTACGGACTTGCCAAGGCACTTTAAAAAGTATTTTTTTACGACAGAAAAATGTATTACCATGTTCGACAAGCTCTTTTATTTGAATCCAATGACACTAGAGGAGTTTAAAATAAATAAGTTTATTTTGTGTAGGTGAATTCAGGGTAAGCTGATACATTTTCAATTTAAACATATTCCTGCTACATTTTAACCAATTTTTAACAAATAAATGGAACTGGGTATTGTGTTCTTTACTTAACACATACGTAGATGCAATCCAAAATATGCGAAATACAATGTACAATACGGTTATTATTCGATATTTTTATAATAAATAGCTATTGTGCAAAAGAAATAATTTTAAACATTTAAAACATTCAAAGCCCTTATAATATCTATCACCTATCTAACCTATACGTTATTCTTATTCTCCTTTTAAAACAATGAAAAACAATTTTATTTGAAACATGTTTTAGATTGTTTTCAGTATAAATTGTGTCGCTAGTTCCGAGTAAGACATGATTGTTTCCTTGTAAGACTGTAAAAATATTTATATGTATTTATTTCATAATGTATAAAAAATACGTATTTTATAATATTAGTTACAAAAAACATACTTTCTTAAATTTATTTTCAATGTTTTAGTTTTTTTTTATTGTAAGCGGTATTTCCTTAAATTGTTTTAAAACCTAATTAATGAGAAACATACATCCGGAATATTTATTCAGAATGAAATATTTAAGTATTCAATATAAAATATGACATTTAAAAATGATACTTTGATTCTAGGACCTTTAATTTTTGAACTCAAGGTAGATTTCATCATCCATCCGATATGAAGATTCTACCATCGATCGATATTATCCTTGAACAAAATCAAGTCCAAGTAACTAATTATTTTTAACTTACTGATAAAAGTTGAATAAAAATGTAAGTGTATCTATTTTAGTTATACATTTACGTATAATGTTCTACTTGAGTAGGTACATTTAGCCGCTATCATAAAATACATCCGGCCAAAATACAGCAAGACTTGATATGAAACACAACACTTCATAAATTATGTATACTTACTTAAAAAGTGAATAAATTGACATCTGTTACCTCCTAATGTTTTTTTTCTTCATTTTATCATTTTCATATATCTAATTATTATTGTTAACACAAATAATTTATTATATTCTACACAAAGTAAGTGATGTTAATGGCAAATAGTATTTAGGCAAAAAGTAACAATATACTTTTGTAACAGCACTTACAGACTTTTCATAATACAAGAACTTTTAATTACAAATCAAATACTTCTTATGAGCATTATAAAAACTACTATTTGACAAATAAATGTAAGTATTCTTTCCTAAAAAAAGTAAATATATGAAAATATATACAAAATATACAAAATCTGTTATATAGATTTGTGAGTTTTATTACGTTTAGTGTAAAATCTGAAACTCATAAGATTCATATCAAGTTTTATATTTTGTACCTGCATACGAAGAAATATCAATAATATTATTCAATATCAATATCAATATTCAAATATCAATCATTTAATAATTTTAAAATGAACCATCAAAATATTTATTAGTATACTGCTTTGATCAGCGACCTTTTAATTAATATACTACAATATCATCACTATGTGAAACATAAACGTTTGTTGTTATACTCCGAAGGAGTATCTGAAATATGATTTACAAAAGTTATTAACACAGTGAAGTACAGAAATGCTTAAAAACGGCCGCCAAATTATTGGTAGCATGAAATGTTCACATGAAAAACTCTACGAGTGAGCCGTTCGTTGGCTTCTTGGAGTGGAAAGGTGCAGTTCATGAACAGGAACAGTCACTAGCGAAGGATAATGCAAGATGATGCATAAGAAATTGAAGCTAATTACTAAAAGAAGAGAAATATTTCAAAATGAGGTTACTTTCCTTCATGGCAATGCTCGCTGTCATACAGCTATTCATACAGTGGAAACGTTAGAAAATTTAAAATTCGAAATCTTAATCCGTTCTCTACATAGTCCGGATCTTGCCTCATTCGAGGACCTAAAAAAGGATTAAAATGTAGCTGGTTTTCAAGCGAACATGAAGTTAAAAACTCGGAGCTTCATTGATTTTGCATGTAATCAAAAACCTTTTATTTAAACCTTTTATTTTTTATTTATACGAAAAAATTTGTGTATCCTCAGAATATATGTAGAAAAATGCAGTAGCTTTAATTTTTTTTTTTTTGGAATAATATCGTGTAACGATAATAGATATTATCGATATTATTGATATATTAATAATCAATTTTGTCGGTAAATAATATTGATTATATTATCAACATCATAACCTGTTAAAATCTTTTTTTGTTTACTAAATCAGTGTAGAGATCTTACAAGGCCGAAAATTTTGGAATATCAGAACTGAAATTATAAAGTAAATATATTCCTCCGCTGTAATTATATTTTGCAGTTTACAAATGTTAGTTAAATTTATTCAGTTTCATTCAACATATTGACATTATCTTTGATCTATTGGATTCCGATAATTTTACCAAACACATCGATTTATAAACGAAACGTTCTGAATTTTACTGTTATGGATTATATCTATATGGGCTTATTATGATTGTGGTTTATTTTTCAGTCGTGGAAATCTGTAAAACTATAATTATATGATTAAATAAAACAACTAAAAATGTTAGTTTATTGGTTAGTTGGATTTATCAGCATTTAATGACGCGCCATAATAAATATGATTATTAATAATATCTATAATTTTTATAAATCATATTATATAGATAACTGGAAAATATAGATAACAGGATAATATCGATTAATCTATAATATATATTATTCAATAATAAAAGGTTTTTTTTGACACTGACAGCAACTCTGACAGGTGAAGATAATCAAATTTTCAATTATTTCAATCTTAGCAATTTTCCTCCAATTTCATTCAAACAATGCAGAATAATGTATCAAATAACCGTGTTCTTGCCAACTACAAAACATCTTTTTAAATATTTTGCAAAAATTACGTTATTAGCTATTTAAACATTTTAATTAACTTAATTCTTAATCCTGCGTAAACTGCTTGTTTATTAAGGTACAAACAAACGTAGTTACACACAGGGATACAAGCCTACAACAAAAACAAAATTATACCTTAACAATGTTGATATATATGTTGATGGCTTGCAGCAATCAGCAATGCCCAACGGATATTAAAAAATAATGAAACAAAGTATTATGTACGTACTTTCCTACAACTCTTTGGTAAATAACACACTTTATTCCTTCTTTGAACCATGCAGTTTCAAATAATTCTTTAAGAAATTAATTTAAACTCAGGAATGGCGGTTAATTAGGGAGAGTAAAATAAAATAATAAACAAGCAGGTATTAATATTTTCTGATTTTACGAGTTATAAGAAAATGACAGCAACTTGACAATTATTTATTTTTAAGTTTTTAAAATTTTAAGAATCATTTTATTTTACTTACAATTTTAAATTTTTCTTGGTTTCACAAGGAAAACTGAAGATTGTTTTAGATTAGTAACATTTTTAAAAAATTGAACTTAAAATTGAATGTTTTGGGTATGAAGATATTGAAGGAAAAGTTGTCAGTTATAATAGCTATAATACCACGAGTAGTCCAATGTATGTCAGCGCATACGAATCTTTCTTGCATGTTTTAAATTGCTGGAATGCCAAATGTGACAGGAATTTTAAAATAAAGAACATGGGTAAATGTTTTGAAAGACATTTTCTGGCAATAATTCGATTACCAGTCGCATTTTCCTAGATTAATCAAAGAACAAAAAATAGGAAACTTTCCATATTTCATTTCAAGTTATTAATAATTATAAGTAGGTAATTGGTATATGTTTCAACAGGTTACTGAATGTTTAAATAGTAACTTAATATTTGGTGTTTAAAATATCTCTTCCACTTGTTAAAGAAAATGTCATTTAATATAATGAGTGACATGAACATTATCAACAATTTACAATGAAGGAGAATAATTACTATAATACGACCGCTGTTAGTACATTTTAAATCCGCTCAAATCAGTTGTAGGAAAATTGATTATCAGGCACAGTGGGCCACAAATTTGACACTGACGAATAGAAAATTTATCCATCAAATTAGCAAAAATACAATTTTTATTATTTTAAAAATAAAAAGGAGTAATTTTTCTTCTAATTCCTTAAATAAATGGAAATAGGGTCAGCATGTTATTATAAAAATGACAACTATTACTCACGATTTGATGTTTGTAGATAAATTGCACTTTGGCTTCTTTCATTTAACATTTTAACGCACGAGCATTAGCAAGGAGCGCTATTGATCTTGTCCTTGTGACTCGCTCGCTCGCTTGCTGGTTCTCTAGGATATCACACC